>JAOYSI010036428.1:8247-29454 GCA_025775065.1 Hiodon alosoides
CCCCCCCCCCCCCCCCCCCCCCCCCCCCCCAGGCGTCAAGCTCAATTCAATTGAGAACGGCAGAGCCAGGAGGAGGATCATTTACATGTAGATAGTTTAGCCAGGATCTTTTCTCATCTGCTGTCTCTGTTCAGTGTTGCCATGACTACGCGTGTGCCATTTATTTCTGTACATTAGGAGCAGGCAATTTGTCTGCTGTAACTGTTTTTTTTGTTTTTTGTTTTTTAAATATAAGGGAGGTGAATTTGCATGTAGATGAGTTAGTGCTGTCTTTTTGTAGCTATTCTGCTCGCTGTCTTTTTCCTCCGAAGAGATCTTTCCTCTCCTGTGGCCAGGGTTGCTATGGCAAACCCATCCAAATATGAACCTTTCCTGAGAGGGGATGTGTTAGCCAGCGGATTGGACACCCCAGATGGTGTAGGCCATCCACCTGTTTAAATCAGGCGATTAAACTGTGGGTCTGAAACGATCAGTGACCAGCTCTCTCTTGGGCTCTGATTGGTGATTTTTCAATGCGTCAGGCAGATCAAAACTTTCATGTTTTGCTTGGCTTCTTGTATTGGCGTCTGAGTAGGGTGTAGTGCTGTATAAGGCTCTGGAGCTATCAGTCTGCGGAGCAATTGCAGTGTATTTGCCGTAATAAACTTCTATAATTTAATTATTCCATTTTCCATAAGGAATCAAAAATCCAAAGACCAATCAAGGGAAACTGGAGGATTATTCTCTGGAACTTCTGGATAATAGCATGATGGTACACGCCTGGTATATATTGGATAATGGTGGTTCAATAAACAGAGTTGATAACTCAGCAGGTTCAGCACCTTGGATGGCTGGAGGGATAGCCATCAGTGCCCTACTAACCCACTTCCTTTTCTTCATTGCCGTTGTTATTTCACTGGTAGCTTATCTTCCCCATGCCAAGAGTGAAGGGAAAAATATAGAAATAAATATGCTAAATATGTTTGGAAACAACAAGCGAGAGGAGGGGGATGTAAGCATTGAGTGTGACATGCATGTTGCCTCAGCAAGAATGCAGTGAGGCAGTAATCAAATACATTTTACAGTTACGTTTTAGTCATTTAGCAGACGCTCTTATCCAGAGCAACGTACTTAAAGTGCTGATACAAAAATGCGGTGAGATGCAAGGGGTGATGAAAGTGACCTGATGTTGGTTAGCTATGAAGATCTGAGACCTTCTCCCCATGAAGAGAAGTACCTGACTAACAGAACAGAAATGCTTTTTATTAGTTAAATTAATCCGTTTAATTTGATTTCCAATTCACAGATGAAATCAGGTGGACTATTCCACATTAGAGGGCTTTGCATGAGAAAGCAGTAATGTGTCTTATTTTTAGTTTTGTTTTTTCTCTATTCCACACTACAGTCACAGCTCGCACGAGAGGTTCAGTGTTGATTGAAGAGAGGCACGGCATTCCTGACTGTAATGGAAGCCAGTAGGACACAAGCGAGCTGAACCCACCCAGGCCTGTACAGCGCTCTCCCCGTTTGGCACCACCACTGAGCTCTCCTGCTCACAATCGGTTAATGACGAGAGCTAGATTAGGATGGGCAAACTCCAGCTCTAAGGGCTCAGTGTGCACTCAGACAAGCACCTATCCCCCCTCGGGATGCCCTGCTCTTGGGACAAGTAGCCTGGGGGAATGTTGGGTACTAGGAGATCTTTTAAATACAAAGCCACCCAGCATGTTGGTTGACTGAGAAAGAAACCGTGAAGTTAGCATGGTGCTGGAACCAGTGATGGGATGCTGCTGGAAGATAGACAAAATGTTTTGGTTTAGTTAAGATGCGAGCACCAGCATTTCTGTGTATGGGTTTATTATTGTTTTCTTCTAGTTTGTAAAGAAAAGTTAATCGGGGATCTAGACCTAACTGCGCTTTCTTGTTCATGATTTCATTGCCCTTTACGTTCCACTTCAAGACAGGTTTGTTTAAATGCTCGAGTGTGCCCATTATACCACACACTTTGGTGTGCAATTTTCTTCAGCAGAAGCATTGTATCCAAACTATGGCAAAGCTTGTTATTACTGGCTCGGAACATTTGTTCAACTAAAAAAGGAGTGAGCTCTTCTTTCAGGCAGCTGAGTCAGCCTGCTTATTGACTGACTTGTAAAGTCCCTAGGCTCTGAGTCATAATTTAGTTTTGTGTAATATGAGAGTATATTTAGGTTATGTCACTATCTAAGGTGTATGATTATGGTAATGCATGGGGTTAAGCACACTCTGAACAAAACCTTTAGTCAAGATTAGGCAGGTTTTCAGCCATTGCTTTCTCCGCTAGAAATGTTATATTTGGCAAACCCACGCGAGATTTCTGCATACCAGGTGGCCTATAGATATTTACAAATATAAGGGACAGTTCTTTGGGAAAACATAAATGATGGCTTTTGGCTCTGAACAATGCCATAATGGGGCACACAGCAAAACTGACAGTGTTAAATGAACAAGTGTTTTATATGAGTCCAGGTCAGACCATTTGGATCCATATAAAGACAGTGCTGATTTAACACTGACAGTTTTGCTGTGCACTAACTAGTCCTATGGGAATAAATACTCATGGATCCTAAAAAATATCTTTGTTGAATGAATAATCACAGAGCCTATGAGGCATGGTGTCCATGCTGCCTAGCCAGTGCTCTAGTTTGCCAACAAGTTCTGCACTAGGCCAAACGGTATTCTGATTATCTATGGAGGCTACATTGTTTGATGATAAACACCTCTCAGTCAGCCTGTGATATAGTGGCGAGAGTCTGCAGGACATTTCTTCACCTCTGAGTGTTGGAGTGAGGTCAGAGAATATAATCCCCTGGCTCAATCACTTTGGCGGCCTTGTGCACGAAACAATAAAACTTCCAATTGTATCAGTTAGCTGTCATTTGCCCTGGCATGTGTAAATGCTTAAATATAGCTTTAAACATTGTTTAAAAAATTTTAGTGGGTATGAGGCACTGGCACCCAGATTGATTGCATTCACTAGTGACTCTGAAGGTGCATAGAGAGGAAATGTATTTGAGATCCAGATTGATTTTGTCGCTGACTTTATCTTGCAGTTCTGCTTTTTATGAACCTTGACAATATTGGCTGTCCAGGCCCTGTCCAGGCAAGAGCATAAACTCCCTGATGCTCCCAGAGCCACTAAAGGTCTCAGCGGCCACTATCCTGCAACGCTTCCATACAAAACGGAAAACGAAAACAATTTTCAAATTTTTCTTCATTGTATATCAGGCATCTCAAGAATAGTTATTGTTCAAATGTGACACTCCAAGGGGGAACAAGGTTTCACTGGGAGACAAGACGAGAGAGAGTTCATTTGGAGACGAGACTCTGTGTCATGTTTTGCTCGATGGCAGTGTTTCACTGCATGCCTACCCCTCCTCCCGAGAGCTATCCGATTATATGCCCTCCAACCCCACCCATCCGCTTTAATCCTCACTCTCTCTTTAAACAGAGCGTAGCCTTCGATCCTCGGTTAGGAAAAGTTGATGGTAAAAAAGCCAGCCCTCATCCTTCCCTCTCAGTCTCTGTCTATGGTCATCGCTGTTCTCTCCCTGCTCTTTATGGTGCTAATCAAGGGCAAGGCCCTGGGTGACGGATGTCGCCGCTCTCTTTGCCACAGTGGCTGAAATCTCCTAAAGCTTCTGACCACTCCACACAACCTCAGCAGTAAATAAATAAAAAACCTGCTGACAATCTGGCGGATCCATCCTTTCTCTCCACTTTGTCCCGCCGACCCCTTATCTTTCCCACTTTCCTTTGTGCTGTCACTGAATCATAACGTCACCCTTTAAACCCAAAGGATTTCTCTGTCTGTGTGTCTTTAAAAAAAGGAGAAAAAAAGGTTTGTTTGTGATTGCTTCAGTAATGTTTCCAAAGGCACAAGGGGGTGTTACTGGACCTTCTTATCTTATGCCCTTCCTGTGCATATGTTTAAAAAAAGCTTATGTCAAAGCTAAAGTTCTGGATGTTAGTCAATCTTTGGTTTCATCTTTTCCATTAGGTGGTGCTGCTTGTCTTAGACCGGGTAAATAAAAAAAAAAAAATATTGGCCTGTTACACAAACCTTAACGATTAAACTTTAAATGTGTTTGGTGCACCCGACAGCCCTTATGAATTACTGTGCTTTGTTTCCCTTGCCAGCAGATTTATGAAGTTCTTTCTTCTTATCCTGCTGCTGTGGAAGCCTTTGTTTATGAAGCGAGCGAAAGCTTGACGCTTTACCACCACTGCCCCCCCACCAATGAGACAGGCATCTCGCTCACTAACAGGGCTGTGTCATGCCCTGATTTATTCGATGTATGGTTTTATGGTTCTCCTGGCGAGGTGACGAGCGGGAACACACTGTGCTCCTGAAGGCCAGCATCATCTCGGTTATGAGAGCGTGGGGTGGGGGCTGCTAGGTTAGGTTAGGGTCTGGGCCATCGCACTGATTCAGCCAGCCTGGAATTGAGCTCTGTGATGTCATGATGATCGCTTTGATTCTGTGACGCATAGACATCGCCGTCACCTGATTGGTCAACAGATCGGCTGGATTAAATGGAGATGGTACCAAGGTTCTTGGCCAATCAAGTGGGGTCGGCACCCTGGCTGGAACAGCAGTCCTCCACGTAAGTGTGTTTCTGGGGTGTTTAGTTTACCTGGTGTTTAGTTTACCATCGTCCTCGTTTACAGAGCACCCTGCCTTCAAAAGAAACCCAGGCCTGCCTAGCGTTGCCCTTGTCGGAATATGTCAGCATAACAAAGAACACAGTGGCGCCCCGCAATGGTGCGAAATCACAGCGGGTCTGAGTCAATCTCCATTAAACCAGACAGCTTTTTATATCACAGCGGCGTGTGAAACTGTCGGCGCGTGATTCCTGCTGTTATTTGCTTATTAAGGTGGAAAAACAAATTAGGTGGGATGCATTAAGGACATGAATAAATTAAACCACAAAATTAAGATTGATCCTCCTCCAAAAGCCTTTTCTCAGCCGCCGTCATCAGGGAGCGTGCATGTCTTCGCGTTTGTCTGTGTGTGTGTGTGTGTACACGTGTGCTTGTGTGTGTTCGTGTGCACGTCTGTTAGTTGTCTGTGTCTATGTGTGCGTTTGTCTACTCACATGCCAGTGTGTATGTGTGCGTGCAAGCATTTGTATTTGTGTTCGATGGTGTGTGTGTGTGTGTGTGTGTGTGTGTGTGTGTGTGAGCATGTACATTCGGGTGGTCAATGGACAAACACGGCCTAGTCACCCTGCGAGCCTATCGTCCATTAATCCATGTCTTTGCACTCTCCTCAAGCTCAGCACTTTCACACCTAACTTCTAATGATAAACATCGGCTTTTTGAGCAAACGAACATTGAAACATATAACAAATGAGATATGTATTTCCCGTTCTGACTTCCCACCAAACCGATTGGTTCGAATGGGTGGGGTACTAAAAGATTTGAACCTGTGTGATGGAAGGAGAAGGAAGTGAGTTGGTTACTTTATTTCTGTATTTACTGTTAAAGCAATTTCCACAGCTCTGGTTCTTGATGGGAGAGAAAGGTTAGACTGATAAGTATGGTTTTGTGGCTGCGCTTAAGTAGCGTTTTATTTAATAGTTATTTTGGTTTTCCCCAAATAGGATGTTTTTGCTTGTTAGAAATCTTATTTGTTTTGGGTTTGGAGAGTGGACTGTGT
Source organism: Hiodon alosoides (assembly GCA_025775065.1). Lineage (NCBI taxonomy): Eukaryota > Metazoa > Chordata > Actinopteri > Hiodontiformes > Hiodontidae > Hiodon > Hiodon alosoides. The sequence continues at coordinate 13,925 of JAOYSI010036428.1, forward strand.
AAATGGCCAATAAAAGGTAAAAATCCTCTCCCTGTCTCTGATCCGCCAGGGACCGGGCAAGCCAGGCGTGTTACAGAGTGCTTTATGGGAGAAATGTCTGCCCATAGCTCAGTCAACTCTGCAGAAAGGGAGAGGTAGGCTCGACGGGTGTTGTGGATCACAGGGGGATGGCTGTTCCCTGAAAACGCAATGTTTTCCACTCAATGCACTGATCAGGCAAGATCTTAATCTCTCTCAGACTTTTCTAATACAATAGAAAATTCATAAACAGAACGAAAGCCACGAACACCATCTTTGTGATACCGGTGTTCAGCTGTGACGGAGGCTGTTGCTCAACACCACAAGTTCGGTTCGTGAGGATTCTCATCTTGATTATTTTCACAGCTTTCAGGACTTACAACCCACACCTGGGGCTGATTTTAGAGACATTTGGGGATGTTTTAAAATGACAAGCGGCATTGCAGCCTAAAACACTTTTCTAATCATGGTTTCATTCAGGCCAATGTCACAATGATTTAAGTGTTTCTCGTCGCTTGCTGGTAAGTGGTCGGTTGGCATTTCACTGTTTTGATTGCCTTTTATTTATTCCTCTTTTCGAGACTAATTTTAATTTTTAATGAAATGCGTCCAGTCTCCTAAGCTGCTTTTTAAGGGGATGATGAATGTGAGAGAGAGTACAGCGAGGAGTGGGGGCAATGTGATCATCTGTATGCAGCCCATGCCAGATGGCCATTAATCTATTGCCGAATAGGTATAAGGTGTCTGTAACACCCATGAAAATGGCTGGCAGCATCTCTACTTTGACCGGTGGTTGATACGTAAGGCTGTCTGCTGGCAGCAGTAGGGGATCCTCGTGAGCCCGACCTCTGTAGGTTCGAGCAAGTAGTCTGGGCCCCAGTAGCTATCTCTGGGACAGCTGTGGGCTCTTAGGCATTCTGGAGGTTGGGGGGTCAATCGTGAGATGTCTGATGGATTGAATGAGTGGCACTTCTGTTTTCTGCCCCTTAACAGGTCTTAATGTTAGGGAGCCAAACAAAAACAACAACAACAGAAACATGGTTGTCGTCATGATGCCATCCAGAATTTGTGGCCAGACAGAATGTATTAGAATATAAGTGTGCCTTGTACATGCAGCAGGTGGTGCTGTTGGAGATCTTAGTTGTTCTGGAGATTTCAGGTGGGGCACCCTCTCCCTCGCGGTCGGCAGATGGAGCCTTTGGCCCTGGTCCGCCCACAGTCATCACACTGGGCAGCTGCCTGGAAAATAACCAGCAGTGTTTTCCCTACCATCAAACGGTAGCTGTTGAAGGTTATCAATTCCCATCCTGGATTTATTGATATTTAGCTTGATGGCTTTCTAAAGTTAGCTAGTTTGCTTGCTGGGTGGGGATGTGTGGTGTCTGTGGCTGTGGAGGTGTGTTGTGTCTGTCCTGCACAGTCTTCAGTGATCTTTGTGTATTCTGCTCCATTCCCCCCAAACACCCCCTCGCTTTCTCCACACCAGCCATGCTTTTACTGGGACCTTAAATTTACACACACTTAAATACACCTTCACTCATCTGCTTCCCAGAATGCCTTGTGTGTCGTCCCATGGTGATGACCTCTCAGGTCAGGGATCACATGGGGGCCCTGCATGGTGACTGGCATTGCCAGGAAAGCCGTACTGGGAGGCAGCTTGTGCTGCTTAGGGGCAGTCGTGACACTTGGGGATCCCCGGCACGCTGCCAACAACTCCCAGAGATAAGATTTGCTTGAAGAATACTTGCAATAAATTTACATCCACCTTTCAGAGACTGTATTTGCCCATATTGTAATTAGTCTTTCTGGGAGCGTACCACTGGCTACGCTCCAGAATAGACATCTTTTTCTCTTCCACACCATCTGCACAGAAGTGGCAAAAAGTTAGACCTCACAGCAGAGCACAGAATTAAATAATCAGATCATTACCAAGCATGGAGTGGTTCCTTCTCTTATCCGGCTGAGGGTACAAATGCAGCGCTGCAAGAAAATGGCAGTAAGTTAAGTTTCATTTGAAAATGAGTAAAATGAGAGCGCAAATAATACAGTGAACCAATTTAAACAAGCCAAGCTCTACATTACCTTTTGCAGTCCGTTGTTGAATTTACAGCGAGACTCAAAAAATAACTCTTAGTTTAATTGTTTAGTAGCTGCACTTTAGACAGTACAGCATTCCGTAGTGAACTGCTATTAGTTCCCAAAAGCCTGCTTTTGCTCTGGCTGGCTGGGGGCTGTATGAGAGATGGATAAAGCCAGGACCAGATTGTTAATGCTCATCAAAGACACACAACTTTAATACATGCCCACATTCTTTTTTATGTCTTCTGTGGCAAAAAAATTTTTTTTAAAGAAAGATACATTGGTCTTTCCGAAATGCACAGAATGTACGTGATATGAGTAAATAAGAAAAATTTACTCTGTTCCCGACACCTAAATCTTCACTCTGCAGGGGGAAATTATTTCTGTAATGAAAGCATCATCTATGCTGTCAGTCATATCTGATTCAGTGGAGTATGCAAGACTGTTTTCTCCCCCTTTCCGCATGTTCACCATCTCTGCTTTGGGGGGCCCAGTCGGACGTTTGCTTATTTTCACCCGCTACAACAGGTTCGAGCGTTAAGTGGCATAAAAGGTCGAGAACCGCTCACCTAGTGGAGACAGTAAACATACCTAATGGCATTTGGTTTATAAGCATTTGATTTTTTGTTTTGCTATCTGATTCAGCTGGCAGAGGGTAACCTCCACTGTGCAGTACAGTTGAATAATCTACATAGTATATGCATTTGCTACATAGAGAACTTTTCCACATTAGCATTTTTTTTTACATGAAATGAAGTTAAACAGATGCTCAATATCTTTAACAGTACCTAGTCTTCAATTTTAATTGTATGAAAGTAGCTGAAAAGGAAGTTCAGAGAGGTCTGATTTAAAAACTCACTTCTTAAAGTCCTACAGTATTCTTTTCAGTGTCTCCAGTAGCAGATAACACTCCCCCTAATGGCCCTCCAGTCCCCCATTCAGTGGGATTGCTCTCCACCCAAAAGGGCATTACCTGAAAAAGCTTGCTTTGAGCATGACTTAAACGTTTTTATTCACCCTATGAGAATATACCACCCAGAGCCAATTTGTACTTTGATGGCAGGTTGTGAAAAGACCGTCTCATCTCGAATGAGAGGGGGTTGTCTCTTGCAAAGCAGAGAGATCGTAGAAAGAATGATCATAGAAAGATCATAGAAAGAAATTCCTGGAACTCATTGGGATTCTGTGTCTTAAACTACAGGATAGATTAGCAGTAGTTTTGTTATTCTTTATTACAATTCCATTAATGTAACAGTACATCTTATATGCCTGTGCATTTGTGCCAAACCCTACCACAGTGGGGAAAATTTTAACTTTAACGCTGAAGGCTTTGAACACTGTTGAGCTGTTGAAGGAGAACAGTAATTTCATAAGATGCCCACTAGCTTCTATTGGCCATCTGTGTATGTGGAATCGGCCCAATACTGGTGTTGTTCAGTGCTGTCGGGCATAAATATTTTTCGGGAAAACTTTGAGAGGAAATACTAGCAGAAGGAGATGGTCTCTGGCTCATGTTCTGTTGTCACGCCAGGAATGAAGGTAATGCAGCATTATCATTTCTTTTGTCACTGTCCCAGTAACTCTGGTAACCAACCCTCAAGTTTAGGCACAGTGATCGGGGGACTGAAGTCATTTAGCAAGGGGATGCTCAGAAGACCTGCAGACAAAGAGGGGATAGGTTTTTGGTTTCTGACAGCAAAGGAGGAGTGAGGAAATGGGTACATAAATTAGCTAATGGAGTCTGTGTCCAGAGCCTTGACTATATCTGAGATATTAACTATAAAATCAACCTCCCAAACTGCCGGGCAACTTTGTCTTTGGGGCCAGCTTGTTTTGAGTTCACGTGTCATTTTTACAGCCTGTGAAAAAGAAGATAGAGCAACGTCTTTTCAGCTCAAAGCAGACGACGGAGCATCTGAAGGCTCATTTTATCACCCTAGCCCTGATGCTGTGTGCTTCCATGACACTGGGAAGAAAGACCTGTTTTTAGTAAGAGGCAGAACCATGGCCCTCATTGCCAAGTACAAATCCAGCTGGCTGCTGTACTACGTGTCCATCTGGCCACTGCCACTGCGCTGGCCGAAAGTGAAATAGATTAACTCTAAATGGCCATGCTGGATTTCTTGGAATTAATTCTAACCTTTGGGTGTGCAGTAATTTCTGGTAACTGATGCATGCTTCTCCAGGCTATGTGTCACTATAAAAAGCTTCCCCCAGTTGTTCAATAGTATTCACTTTACTCACTTTCAATATTGATTTATTCCCACAGCTAAGCAGAGGGCTAAGTAATTGATTATAGCTATTTCTAATGCTAAAACAGTTTTCTTTACGGCCCTTATGAGTATCTCAATTATGATGTTGTATTCTCTTGCCTAGTCAATGCAAACACATGCAACTTGTCATACGGCTTTCTCATTTCGGAGCTGTAATTTGTCCCAGGAAGTTTGTCGCAATCGTATTAAAAATTGTAAATACATCTGCTTACATGCAAGGCTGATTACTTGTTAGGAGCTGATGGGTAATTTATTATTATACAGCTAGGCAACCTACAAGAGCTGGTTCGGTGTGTTGTTCCAGGATAGAGCATTAGTGTCAAATCGCTGGTTCGATCTCAGGTAGTCGCCTGCAGTGGTCTCCGGGCCCTAAGTTATAATACAGGTTGGCGTCTGAAACAACGGCTGGCCCTGGGTTCCAAAGCAGGTGTCAGTCTCTAAATCTCCTACAAAAAATCTCTCCGTTTTCTGTTTTACGGTCTGTGTGTCTTGCTAGATACAGTCAATGAACTACATCCTACAAACAGGATGCAGAATACTTAGGTGCCCCCAACATAACTAGAATCCTGCTAGTTCTATCCAGCCAATATGTCTGCACACACTTAGTGCCTGACTGATACCTTGAAATGACCCTACAGTTCATTAAGAGGGAATGAAGCTTGCACCTTGTAATGACCCTGCAGTTCATAAAGAGGGAATGAAGCTTGCACCTTGTAATGACCCTGCAGTTCATTAAGAGGGAATGAAGCTGACACCTTGTAATGACCCTGCAATTCAATAAGAGGGAATGAAGCCGACACCTTGTAATGACCCTGAAGTTCTTTAAGTGGGAATGAAGCTTGCACCTTGTAATGACCCTGCAATTCAATAAGAGGGAATGAAGCCGACACCTTGTAATGACCCTGAAGTTCTTTAAGAGGGAATGAAGCTTGCACCTTGTAATGACCCTGCAGTTCATTAAGAGGGAATGAAGCTTGCACCTTGTAATGACCCTGCAGTTCTTTAAGAGGGAATGAAGCTTGCACCTTGTAATGACCCTGCAGTTCTTTAAGAGGGAATGAAGCCAACAACTTGTAATGACCCAGCAGTTCTTTAATAGGGAATGAAGCCGATAACTTGTAATGACCCTGCAATTCATTAAGAGGGAATGATGGCTCTTACAGGAGTCTTACAAGGCATGCTACTTTACAGTTGGCCTTTAACAATTCTGCATTTAGAGTATTCCTGTGTAGACCCCCCCATCTGAAAATTGTCCCAGTCTTTTTAAAAAAAAACACATTCCTAAATGTTAACCTTCTGAAAATCATTTATATTCTGAATGTAATAGTTTTAACTGGGGGACATAATTCTTGGTTTTTGTTTTACTATGAAATTGAGATTTTTAAAATGCATTTTGGCCCCTATATCATTGAGCCGAAATGCACTTAAGTGAGCTTTGCTTCATGCATGCCATTTTTTTTAAAAGTCTTTCCCCTTCTAATAACAGGTTTTTAAATTTAGGTCTGTGAGTATGACACCCGGCATGACACAATATCCGTAGGGTCTGCCCAGCAATTGGGGTCCTTATGGCATTCTGCTGGCATTCTGCTGGCCCTCTGCTGGATTTATTAGCATCTGTCAATCATTTAAGCTCTGTGAAACGTGCTTTTTGCACTTAAGGAAACTTGGGCTGGAGCCGTCCTCCTGTGTTTCTGCCCATGAAGCGAGTGAAGAAAAGCTTGGCAGGATAAACTGGGCAGACTTGCGATTAATCAGGGGAAGCCGGTCGCCTTTAAATGCTACTTTCTGGTCTAAGGACTCAGCACAAGAGAAGGGAGGATTGTTAGCCATGGCGGTTAATATCATCGAGTCTGCTGTAATGCTGTAATGAGAGAAACGGCTGCATTGCTTCGGAATTTTTTATGTTTTGTTTACAAAAACAGAGACAAAAAAGTAAAATGTGCTTGATGAAGATGTCATTCGAGCCATCTGTGCAGAGCAGATTTGGGGAGGACATTCAACGCAGCCTCATCTGAAGTCTCAGCTACAGGGAGGGGCGTGGCTCACGCTCTGGAGGCCCTGGGGGGATCCCTGAACCTGGTTCTATCCCAGTTTGAGGTGATGCATCTGGTTATTACTTTACATAGAAAAGTAATATTGCAAGAAAAAGTTTGTGAACCCTTTGGAATTACCTGTATTTCTGCATTAATTTCTCATAAAATGTGGTCTGATCACCATCTAAGTCATAATAATAGGCAAACACAATCTGACTAAACTAAACCCACAAACAGTTGTACTTTTTTGTCTTGAAGACGTTGAGTAATCATTGACAGTACAAGTAAGAGAACCCTTGAATTTAGTAAGTTGTAGATCCTCCTTTAGCAGCAATAATCTCCACCAAACGTTTCCTGTAGCTGCTTATAAGACTTGCACAATGTTGAGGATACATTTTGAACCATTCCTCCCTAGAAATCTGTTTCAGTTCATCAACTTTTCTGGGTTGTCTTGATTGCACAGCCATCTTCAGGTCATGCCGCAGCATCTCAATTGGGTTAAGTTCAGGACTCTAACTTGGCCATTCCATAACACAAATCTTCTTCCTTTCTCAGCTATTCTTTAGTTGATTTACAAGTGTGCTTTGGGTCATTGTCTTGTTCACCTAACCTCTCTTAAAATTCAGGTCATGGACTGCTGCCCAGTAAAATATCTTCATTGTTCACTCAATGATTGCAAGATGTCCAGGCCCTGAGTAAGCAAAGCAACCCCAAATCATGGTGCTCCCTCCACCATGCTTCACAGTTGGGATGAGGTTTTGGTGTTGGTGTGCAGTGCTCTTTTTCCACCACACATACTGTTGTACATTTTTGCCAAAAAGTTTAACTTTTGTCTCATCTGTACACAGCACATTTTCCCAGAAGCGTTGTGGAACATCCAGGTGGTCTTGGGAAAACTTGAGATGTGGCATAAGGTTGTTTTTTTTTTAGACAGCAGTGGTTTCCTTCGTGGAGTCCTTCCATGAACACCATTCTTGTTCAGTGTTTTTCTGATAGTGGACACTGTAGGTCTTTTGCTGTTACCCTTTGATTCTTTCTCACCTCTTTCAGGATTGCCCTTTGTGCTCTTAGAGTGATCTTCGCAGGACGCCCACTCCTAGGAAGAGTAGCAACAGTCCTGAATCTTCTCCATTTGTCAGGGCACCTTTGCAACCCACACCTCCAATTTCGTCTCCTTAATTGAAACACTTGACTCCGATTTGTGTTTTGAGAAGTGGTAAACACAGAGGTTCACTTACTTTTTCCAGCCTGCCCTGTGAATGATTCCGCAATGTCTTCAAGAATAATTAGAATAATACAACTGTATTACCACCCCCTTTCTTGCTCTCTTGTGTTTACCCTGATAGAACAGGCCGCATGACCCAAACACAACCTCTCGAACCCCAAACACATCAACACACACACAAATATACACACATTCACATGTATGTCATTCACATATATGTGGGTTTACTTAATTGTCAGCCCTGAAGGAGAAGTGCGTGCCTGGTTCCCTGGAACCCACGAGAGACCTGTTGGATCGATACTTGGCCCTCCATCGAAAGCCGCTAATCAGTGAGATGGCCGCAGGAGAGCCAATCTGGCAGCCTTCATTCTGTCCCCTGAGGGGGCTTCCCACTGCCCCCTTTCCTGTTACTGTCCATCTCAAAGCCTCCTCTCTCTGCCTTTGGCCAGTAACATTCAAACACGGCACCTTTTCTAGTCAGATGGGATCATGTGTCGGCCCCAGCATCTCGCCATTTAGGGGTAGCTTCTCACCCAATGTGTGCTTTAGTGCTCAAAACCACACCTCGTGGGGAAGGTGAACAGGGGAGATAGGAGAGGCGATCCCTCTCATGATTTAAGAATGTTAACCCTCTGTTCTGTAATTTTATGCATCCCCAACCGGCAGTGGTGCATTTCTCCTTAGAGAGGAAAACTAAAAACAGGGACATCAACTGGGAGACTGACTGGAATCAAGTTTGTCGAGTTTTCATCTGCAAAGATGAAGAGGTTCTCATGAGACACCAGCACCTGGCACTAACAAACACTCCTCCTCCTCTTCTTCTTGAAATATAAATCTGTGGAAATCAAAGTGGGGGCAGGAGGTGTGGAGATGTGGGGGTCCCATCCTTTATGGGCCACATGCAGGTGAAGGGGAGCGGCACCCAGCCGCACGTTGCCCCAGGGGAGGTTCCAGCATCATCCCATTGATTAGGAGAAGGAAGGCTGGCACGTGCTGATTAACAGCTCCTCTTTAATCAGTATCCTGTGCTAACGCCCGAATGAGGAGAAGTGATTGGATGGGGCTGCACTGTCAATGGCTCCCTGATTGTAATTGCGTTGTAAGTGTGACCGACGTAGCGTAGCGCTGGCAGTAGTTTCGCAGCGTGGGCAAAAGGAGCATTAGCGCGCTGTTGCTTTTAGATTCAGCCTGGCAATTGTAAAACAAGCTCCCTCTGGTTTTTAGGGGACATAAATTGGGTGGATTGAGGGCTGGTACTGAAATCGTTTGCATACATTATAATCTTCTCTTCTGTGGGAATCAGTGGCTTGCCAACCTATTCTGCAGAGAAAAATTAATAAAAATAGAAAAAATCAGCACCAATTGGACTTCAAGTTTGAGGGTGAATGGAGGAAACTAAAATCTGTGGTAATGTATGTTCTTTTTTTTCTGTTTGTATCTTTCCTGTGTGTTTACCTTCTGAATCAGAAAAAGTCAGTGGGGTGGATTGAGTACTTTTCCAAAGAAGGTTGGTTTTTGGTATCCGGGTAGCGCTTATTAGGGCTCACCTCTGGCCCCCCACTTCGTAATGTGCCAAGAGGGTTCCAAATCTCTCTAAATGCCAGTTCACAGAGAACAATTTAGATCATTTGGCAACTAGTCATGGCAGCATCACCATGAAACAAGCAACTCACGACTGGGCTCACTGCCACATCGCCATGGAAACCAGCCACTCACAGCACGCCTCACTGCCACATCGCCATGAAACCAGCCGGTCACAGCAGGGGTCACTGCCACATCGCCATGAAACCAGCCGCTCACAGCAGGGGTCACTGCCACATCGCCATGAAACTAGCCAGTCAGTCTCTCTCATTTCAATTCTCCAACTAGAGGAAGTTCTATTATTTTAAGTGGCTGTTTGACCTTTAAAGGGTAATTGGCTTTTTAAAGGAAAGAAAAATTTAAATAAGCCAGCTTTACTGGCGCCTATAAACAAACTTATAAAATATATCGTAGTTTAGTGCATGACTGGATCTGTTGATTTTACTGTTTAGTGAAAAAACAACAGTGTGACATCTAATGCATTTTCCATCCTTTACAGATCTCTTCTCTGATATCTTTTACATTTGCTAAAGCAAATGTTGGGAATACTTTGTGAAATGTCCAATGTTTTGCTGTCTGATCTTTTCTTCAGCTAATAAATATTTTTATCGTATTTATTTTAGATTAAAATAGAAAATTTATTTAAGGTCTTATTTTGAATTATTTTAAATCGTCATGGAACCTTAAGATCTGCTCTCATTTTAGGTCACATTAATACAGGAGGACAGAATATTCCAAAATGTTATAATATATTTTTGTTTTTTGGGAGGGTCATATTGAGTATTACAACACAATGTCAAAGGAACTCCCCAGGTGTGGAGAACTTTAAGCCTGTTTTAGCAGGGTCTGTTGAAAATGGACAGAACTATTGAGGGCACACAGCCTTGAGCTGGTCCTGGGCCCTGGACGAATAGTGGTGGTGTGTTCAGGTGAGTTGTGGCAGGAGCCTCAACACCATGGCCCCACCAGGACACCGCACCAGTAATTCCCACGTAAGTACCCTAGTATATTTGTTATAACTAGTTCATACTGGATTCAAAAGGCGACTGATTGTTGTTCGTTATATGTGATCTCTGGGAAAAGTAATCTCTGCTAATGGGTTTTTGTATCACTGTTATGCTGATGACACTTTTTCTCTCATTTTCCCCTTCACAGATCACTGAGATACTCCCACACATCTCCACCTGCCTTCAGGATGTATCCACGTGGATGTCTGATCACAACCTCAACATCAACATGGCCAAAACGGAACTGCTGTATGTCCCAGCTAAACAGCCAGACACTGCTTTCCAAGATGTTTGCATCGCAGTGGAAAGCACCACAGTCTAGTCAAGCCGCACAGTCAAGAATCTGGGAGTTATCTTGGACCATGACCTGTCCTTCAAGGACCTCATCGCTTCAGTGATTTGGTCCTGCAGATTCGTCCTCAGTAACAAAGGATCCGTCCTTTCCTCACTGAAAAATCAGCACAGCTCCTGGTCCAGCCACTGGTGATATCATTCCTGTATTTCTGGAATTCACTACTGGCTGGCCTGCCAGCCTCCTCGACCAGACCTCTCCAGCTAATTCAAAATGGTGATGCTTAGTTGGTCTTTAACGAAAGGAAGTTCACCCATGCCACCCACCGATTTGATAACCCCTCACTCACCAAGCTAACTCCAGTTCAGCTCCGGCCTACCTCCACACACTAATCTCAGTTTACAACCCCCACTAGATCCTTACAATCCTCTGCCAGACGACTAGGGGTCCCTCCACTATGGTTATGCATGTTTATTGATATGTTATCTCTTTGCAGCAATAGTCTTACACCTGCTCTCAGTCGTAGTCAATAGAGCAAGATAGCTCAGTTTTGTATTGCACTTGAACCCTAAAACTACAGCACTTTTGTACGTTGCTCTGGATAAGAGCGTCTGCTAAATGACTAAAATGTTGAATATAAAATATTATGAAATCTTTAATGCTCCGCTTTGCTTCTGATGTTCATTGCTGGCTATGTTGTTTTACTTTTAAGTTGGGGTTCACGCGTAATTTGTAGAGGTTTGACCCATAGTGAAGCTTTTTGTCTGTTGGAAGATGTAATAGCCTTAATCCGTTTTAGTTTGGCAGTTGATTGGCCGCATGATGAAGACAGTTAGACGTCGGTTGCGACTTAATTTAGCACCCTGTGAGTAACACCATGTTTGAGTTTACTTTGTAGCTAACACAATGGAATGTCCGTTTTTCATAAACTTACACAACACCGGAACAATTCAGGGGAATTATTGTTAAAAAAAATATATGGAGAGAGCAAGAAAGGTCGCGAGAGTGAAGAGAGTTAGAAGAGGATAAAGCCCAAATGTGAAGGAGGATTTTTTTTTAAAAAACCATTGTTGTCGAGCAATTGGAGAATTTTTGGTTTAAAGTAAAAGCTAGTCATAGTTACATTATGAATTTTTGCAAGTTTGCTGCACCATAGTGTAGGGGATTTTAATTTAAGTCGCCATTCGGAATTTCTCATTGGAAGAGCTGGATTGTATGCGTTGGATCGGTAGCAGGGACAAGGATGCCTTGTTACCGGTGTGCTACGGGACAGTTTGAGGATTGAGGCCTACTTTGTTGCTGGACGCATGTGGAATTACTGTTCTAGGCATTGGCCTGGAGTTACTCTGCACGTGGAAGATCAAGCATGGTTCAGGATTGTGAGTAACCAGATTTAACTTAACTCACTTCAAACTGAGCTCCGACGTGCACCAACGGTTCAGCGCAAGCTTTCAATAGGTAGTTTGAACGTTGTGTATTAAGATTCGGTCATGTAGTTCTTTTAAATGTTATTTCATGTGCATTTTCACTAATATAAAATTTGAACATGATGCATGTTGTATGGGGGAATCATTTAACATTTCATGGTTTATTAACTGTAAACTTAGTAACACATTTTGAGTCTGTAGCCATTCGTAGCTCCCTAGCAAGTTTAGGTCATACGTTTTTTTGGAGATATCCCTCTCACCTACATTATTGCTTGCTGTTCAGATATAAGTAAGGTTACATAAGTGCCACTCTTAAAGTGTGCCGAAAGCAAACATCACTATCAACATGTCGGCGTTAATTTCATATCATCACTGAATATTTCTGAGTGGAGACATTAGCCATGCACCAGTAAATTGCCACATGCTGTGTCCACATGGTTAAATGAAACACGATATGAATCGTTTTAAACGATTTCTGTCCCTTTTAAAGAATGAGAAGAAGTGGAATAAAGCGATGAAGGGGAGACCGTGGAAACGGACCATTCTCACTTGCTCGTTTTGTACAACCATCAGTGCCTGGGGGTTCCTTTTTAGACACTCTTGGATGCTTGATGACTTTGGCGACAGTGAGCAATCCCACGTGCTTTCAGGGTGAAATCCACAAGAGAGGTTTTTATCTTTTTTTTTTTTTTTTTTAAACCGGCAACTGTGAAGAGCTGGAGTTAACGTGACTAGCAGTGTGGGTTTAATATTCATTGTCTGGACCCACGCGGACAAAGGGTCATCGTCCAGTCCCACAGGGGCATCAGGGCACTGCGCAAGATGACTTTTCATCAGATATCACAGAGGGCACTGCTTTTCTGCATTTATAGTGCGGACAGAAATAGAGAGAAACTTCCTGTCAGCCGGAAAGCATTAGGGTTTTTTTTTTTTTTCTGTACTCTGAAAGAGTAGGAGCATCTATGAATAACAAGTTGCAATTTCTTAACATACATGCTGGGAGAGATTGAATTTGAAGAGAGTCATTTCTTTCCTCTTCAAACACAACTTCTGACACTCCACTTGTGCTAAATTAATTTCACTTCCTTCAAGGGATCTTTTGGTTTAAACAACTCTCAACTCCCTGACAAATGTACCCACCACCATTTCCCCCTGGCCTGGTGATTACTGAGATATTATTATGGTTCTTGAGTGTCTGCCCGAATGAGTGTGTGTCGGCACACCGGCTTCAGTCAGATGGCGTGTGTGTTAACCCTAAGGTATGTCAATGCTCGGCTTCATTCAGACGGCGTGTTTGTTAACCTTAAGGTATGCCAAAGCTTCTGGTCACCACAGTCATTGGAGATTATTTATGCCGCTGTCCCTGCCCCTAGAAGGAGAGTAGAGGACCCCAGCCCATTTGGAATGCCAAACAAAGCAATACAACAACACATGGAGTGTCACTCTGTGGTGACGGGGTTAGGGTTGGGGTCAATCCAAACAGGTCAGACACCCTTACCCAATAGTAAATATGTCACTTGCTGAAAAGCTCCCTCACCTAACTGGCTCTAATTCCATATCAGGTCCAGGTTATCGTGTCTTGCGGTTCTTCCCCTGGCTAATTTAACAGCTATATCAGCATCAGCTGTTTGTTTGGCGACTCCCCTGTGTTGCTTTATTAAATGCCAGTTGAGTTTGTTCATTAAGTGAGATTGGTTTTATTTGTTTTGTTTTGTTTGTTGGGTGGATGAATATTAATCTTTTTTTCCCTCCTGGAGAATAAATTACAGAAAATAACGAGCCTATCGCATCGGATCATTAGTTTGATTATCCAGGTCCGTATGTCACAGTTTAAAAGATTGCGATGGTGGGTGGGGGACACGACTTGGTGATGCTTGAGAATCATAATCAAAAGATAGAGGTTTTCATTGGGTGTCAGCAGGTTGATGATTTTAATTGGATGGGAGTGCTGTGGGATAAGAGACCAATGCTGCTGTGAAGGTCTTGGCCAAAGGGAGATTTGAAAAGCCCCCCCTTTCATTCTTACTTTAGTAACTTTCACTGGCTTTCTGACTTTTATTGTTGCGGGTTAAATTAATACCAAACATCCTCATTAAAAGTGGGGAATTGCCTCATGCTGATAGTTGTTGCTACATTATTTAGTGGTATTTATGTGCGGTGGTGATCTGTGTTAGGTATGCAAACTTGCACACTTAGGGGGTTTAGGTCTTGCAGGTACCCAGCAGTCTTAGTGAAATAGATCTGTTGTTTCCTAAATTCCCTAAATTCCTTCAAATTGTTTTTGACCTTTAGTTTAACTTTAAGAGCGGGGAATTCTGGGAATTCAGGGTTTTATTTTGCCCTGAATTTTTTTTATCTCAGATCTGATGTGCTGCATTGGATAGCAGCAGGCGAAGGTGAGGGCATAATCTGACCCCTCCATCTGTTATTCTGAGTATTCCAAAGTGTGATAGTGACAACCCTCCCAGCACTCTCCCGAGGACAATTAGCAACTTGCGTGATCTGAGGCTCGGACCTGTGCCTGGGGTCCCTTTGCATGACTAATCTGATGCTCTGATCCATGATCTCCCGGTAAGTGGGAGGATGTTAACCACGTGGCTACTTAACCCGAGAAGAAGGGTTTACACACTCCTGTTCGTCTCTTATGTTTAAGTCAACACCCACACACTCCTGGTCTTTGGTTATGTTCCTGACTTGTTGATACTGGTAATGGCTAGATTCCTGCTGACTGAGAATATAAAATTTCCTCCATACAAATGCGACAAACTTTTAATCTGGAGCTTGTTAACGAAAACAATGAACTTAATTGTATTGGTTTTAATAACAATATTGATAATTATTATCGTCATCATGAAGACAGATTTAATGGAGAATTAGTCTCTGAGGCTTGCAATAGCATCCTTTGCTGCAGAGGTGAATTTCTCCCGGTCCCAATGAGAAATGATCTGATGCAGCAATGCAGTTCATACTCACCACCACCAGAGGACAGTCAGAGCTCTGAGTTGGAAAACTGTAAAGGGAAACGGCATGTGGGGAAAACAGGGACAGAGAGAAAAGGATGGAGAGACACAGACTCTCAGGGACAGAGAGATAAGGATAGAGAGAGACAGACTCGCAGGGACAGAGGGATGGAGAAAAGGGGAGTCAGGGCAGTGAAGATAAAACAACAAGCAAAAGATGTGCTGGGGGTTCTTTAAGAAACAACTAGTTATTTTATCGGTTTAACAGGAAAGGGTTTCCCGGAAAGGTTGTGTAGGGTTTTTTCTGCATCCGAACGGATCATTTGGACGAGATTACGATGTTATCCTCTGGCTCCTGTTTGCCTAACGATAAATATTAATCAGAGGTGCTCATTAGTAGGTACAGTGGATTTAAAATAGACCCATCTTAAAATAATGCGTTGTCATCTATATTTAACCTCACGGTTTGGGGATGGATGGCCTGTCGACTTTTTTTACTTCTCTTTTCTGTAACGTGAGGAGTGTGTCTGAGTGGCAGTGTGTGATAGTCTCAGTGTGAGAGTGGGTGTGTTATAGGGTGTGGTAAGGTGTGTGGTGGCTTGTGAGTGTGTGTGTGGGTGTGTGTTTGGGGGTGG
>JAOYSI010036439.1:0-54753 GCA_025775065.1 Hiodon alosoides
TGTGTGTGTGTGTGTGTGTGTGTGTGTGTGTGTGTGTGTGTGTGTGTGTGTGTGTGTGTGTGTGTGTGTGAGATACACACACCCTCTATATGGACGGAAGGATTGGGCCACACTTCTTAATCATTGAATTCAGGTGTTTCATTCAGTCCCATTGCCATAAGTGTATAAAATCAAGCACCTAGCCATGCAGTCTGCCTTTACAAACATTTGTGAAGAAATGGGTCATTCTAAAGAGCTCACTGATTTCGAGTGTGGTATTGTAATAGGATGCCACCGTTGCAATAAGTCAGTTCGTGAAATTTCCCCAAGAGATCCTTTTTTTTAAATACAGAATAGAATGGATGCTGCAAGAGAGGCCAGATAACTAAAAGGAATGCCAGCCGTTTCAGTCAAAGTGCTGGTCTTCAGGAAAGTTTTCAAACGTAGCTGACAGGTTGAAGAGGATTCTTTATATAAAGAGATATATCCTTTCATGTTTTTTTTTCCTTGCAGAAGACGGTGGAAAATGCTGCGCCTTCACAATCCGCTCGACGATTGCGTTTCAACCAGTTTGCATCCATGTTGTATGAACAAGAACCCTACATGACACCGAGGGATTTCCTATTCTCTGTTATGCTGGAGAATGTAGACCGTAGGTGTTGTATGAAAATATTTTGAGGAATCTTTAATTGTGCTCGTCCCCTCTGTCTGTTCCTTATCTACATTACAACATGGCACTACCAGTCTCTTCTCAGGAGTTATGCTTATTCACTGGTCTGTGGTTTATATTGACTCGGTTATATTCCATATCCTTTTCCTCCTAGTCCCCTCCTTAGACGCATCCCCTCCTTAGAAACAGTGCTTGAACCCTTTATATTTATCTTTATTTTTTCAAAAGTAAAAAACATTTCTCAGCAACCTGAAAGAAAGCTTCAGATGTAATCTAGTCTGCCTGGTGGTATAAATGCTTAAGGTATAAGCATGCTTTTATTCAGAAATCCACACGCTCAACTAGTGAATTCATTTTTGATAAACTTGAAATGGTGGTGAATCCCAAGGATGATATTCAGTTCCGTGAAAAAGTATTTGCCCCCTGAGTTTCTGAATTTTGCACCTTTTCCCTCAGATCTTTTTGTGGGATGTGTTTGTGTATAGGTGGAGTGTGAAAGAAAACATTTCTTTCATTTATTTGGTGTGCAAGGTAATCAAGCTTGGAAACCTCAGCTGTGAAGAAGATGGTACAATTAGTACCTGGATGATCCCCAATAGTTCTTGACTAATGTTTTTTGACCATAAGAACCAAAAGTGGAACTTTTTGTCCAACATGAGAACCTCTATTGCAGGGGGAAACAATGCTGCATTCCACTGTAAGAACCTCATGCTAACGATCAAGTATGGTGGAGGAAGTGTCATGTTCGGGTTTGTTTTACTGCGTCAGGACCTGGATGCCTTGCCTGTATGCTCTGAATCAGATTATTCTACAGGAGAATAAGCTGAAGCGCACAGGGGTCATGCAGCAAGACAATGATCTGAAACACGTGAGCAAGTAATTAGAATTGTTTGAAGAACAAGGATTTTAAAGTTCTGAAATGGCCTAGTCTAAGCCCAGATCTATATCCCATTGAGATCTTGTGGCAGGACCTGAAACAAGCAGTTCTGGATATAGGAATGGGTTTTGAGATTGCTAATCAATAACTATAGGAAGTGTTTGGCATCTAACCAGTTATTGAGTCTAAGGGTTTTACTTTTTCACATTGAGCATTGGGTGCCTCATAACTTCCATTTAATGTATAAATGAAATAAAAATAAAAAGTTTTTGTTCACTTGCTTCCCCCAGTCTCTAGTATTAGTATTAGTATAGTATTCGTATTAGACAGGGCAAATACTTTTTCCCGGTACTGTATGGTGAAACTTTATCCTTTATCCTTGTTTTGTTAGCATGCCGAATGGTATCTAACTAAATGTTAACAGTTCTGAGGAGTCTAATTTGGGCTTTGAAATGAGAGTTCACATTCTGTTCTGTTTTCTTTCATAGGCAAGTTGCAGCAGAAAGTTTTGACCAAAAAAGTAAGTTTTCAAACACATTGATTGAAATAACATGTATTTTTGTCAATGCAATGTTTTTTTTTTTTTTAAATACTTTTTTATGGCATTTTTAGGAAGTGGATAAAATGCTGACAGTTGCTTCAAAAGCTCAGGCTGGAAACAGTCTTTTCAGGAACTTTGGAGATAATGGTAAGTGCTATAAACTCTTCGTACAACAGAATAGAAATTAAACTAGCTATATCTTGGACTTTTAAGAAACAAGTCTTTTGGTAATATGTGAAAGTATTTGTATTTTTTTCAAATTAAATCATTTAAAAATAAAACCTTCTCTGTCTATCGAGCTATAATTGCAGTCTGATTTCAGAAAGTTAAACAGAATAAACATCAGCAGTTACAAAATTAAATGAACAAATATGTGTTGAGAACGAAACATTCGTTAAGAAAGCAAAAGCCGAAAGAGTGAGATGCATATAGCCATGGCAGGTGAAGCACAGTGCTCCATTACAACGAACCTGTCCACTGAACTCCAGTGCAGTGAATGTAAACGGATTATCTAGAAGGGACATATGAAAGTTATGATCACTTTAAAAAGACTGAGATTTGGTTTTTAACTTTTACAATACTTGCATTATCACTGGCTAGGTTAACAACATTGTAACATCATTTTATTTGTACTTTTTAGGTATAATATCCTACACAGAATATTTGTTCTTGCTGACAATTCTCACGAGTGAGTACCACATTTTTCCCCCCAAACAAATCTAGCCTCATTACGTATTCTATTATGCTCTGCAATTTCATTGCCTCAACTGCATAATATTTTTTAAATACTGCCGCAGTCAAGTTTTGCTTCCAAACTTAGCAGCAGTAGGGATTTGTGCTTCAGACACTTATCTGTACACTTATCTGCAAGACAATATGTTTGACTATAGGATATTTATAATTTTGTTGTATATTCATAGAAAATAAAATTGTCATTTCAGAACCACACACTGGATTTCACATTGCTTTCAAGATGCTTGATGTTGATGGCAATGAACATGTGGACAAAAAAGAGTTTTTAAAGGTATGTCCTTTGCGATACACTAAAGATATTTAACTGTTTTATAATTTGTGTTATTTTTAATATTGCAATTAAACGAAATACAAATGTATTAGTCAAACAAATCCTTAGTAGTATGTGAAATACTTTACTTAAAACTCTTTAGTTACATTTTTATTTATTTATTTTTATAATCATTAAAAGGACTAAAATAATTGTAAATCGTTTTTTTCATTTGTTGTAACCAGGAACAATTTCTGTGTATTCTACATATGCAGAACTCCTGGCTCTATACCCCTATCACAAAGATACATTTAGACTAATTAAGAGAATGTCTTTATTTTTATTTAAATACTAATAATAATACTGTTAACCTGTTCTATTTGGTACATTTTAAACTTTTACTGATTGACGGCATCAAGTTTAATTTTGTCTGTTTTAACAAGTTCCCTTTTAACACAAGGAATGTGATTAATAATAAATTATTCCTTTGTTGTTGTTGGCTTTGCATTGGATATTACAGATGAGTAAGAGGTATGTAAGTATTTATGGTGGTTAAGAATGTGTTCATGTGTATGCATGCATTTAATGGACAAAAAATGTAAAGTCAAAAATAATATCCAAAATTTGAGTTCTCCACATAACATATCTGGCTGGTAACATAAGCACAATGCATGCCAAGCAGTTGTTATAATTGTTGGTGCATAATTAGCAGCTTTGCTTATAAAGGGTACAGAACGTGCTAGCATTAGACACTGTCTCGATGGAGAAGGAAAGATTTAATGTCCTACTCGAATCGTGACAATGTGGCTATACAGGACCTAATTAAGACCTAATTGAGCATGGGTCGTCCTGTGTTGTTACAAATACTCAAACTTAAAAGGATGGAACTCAGTTGCCATACAGGAATTACTCCAGAGCCCTTGCAACACCTGTTTAAAGGAAAGCAAGTGTAAGAATGTGATATGGTCTGATGAATTGTTCTTTCTTGCGTCCTTGGTGTAAGGACATGTGCACGAAAGTGTCCCGTTTGCCCAGAAGGGGATTTCATTACACATACAGACCGCAGTCTAGACTGATATGGCTTTAGTCTGCTTGTAAACATATAGTTAAGTTGTTTATAATTAGATGATTAGAATCATACAGTTTGCTCTCTGTAGTTCAGCTTGATTGGTCCATTCTCTGCTAGTATTCTGTGTTTCTCCAAGTATACGGGAGGTGTTTAATCAGAGGTTGCTTGTTTTTTTGTGTTTTTTTTTACTCAGAGGCACATTACGTTGTTTAAATTAATCCATAATTTGGAATTGGCAATGCTGGTTATTGATGAGATGAGAGAAGTCTTGCTGACTGCTTTTCTCTCCTGCTCACAATTGCCAAATTACTGAACTTTATTTGAGCGGGCAAAATCAGGAACAAAAACTTGTAGATGTCAGGATGAATTATTTTTTAATTTAATTATTTGTATATTTATTATTTTGCCATTATTTTATTAATGGTGGAGTTATCATATCAATGTTAGTGCAGCATTTATCTTAGGCCTCTTCCAGACCATGAAATAAGACCCTAAGAAATGGTGCTGCAAGGAATGGTTGAATTTTCCTTCTTTCTAGTACCTGAACTTTACAGCAGAGTACCTTACAAAATGCAGATACGCAGGCAAATGCTTTCTTTGTGGAGTGTCATTCTGTTATAGGGTCTGAATTACAAATTTAAGTAATTTTAGAAGTTATAAACAATTGTAAGAAGTATAGTTCTCATTATGCTATACTTTGAAATTTAAAGTTGGCATGAAGTGTTTTTTGCAAAAAATAATTCACTTTTATTTTTAACTTAAGCTCAAAAACATAATCGGGAAGAGAAAGGAGAAAGTATCAAAGGAAGGCACAGAGGTAAGTTTACAAGTATTTTTACTCTGAGTTAATGTATTAATAAGATGTATTGATGTGTTTAATTAATTTAAAAATCCTCTGAATAAAAACAAAAACATTACACCTTACACAGACTCATGACTACAACGGCAAAAATCTTGGCATTGTACGTGTTTTTCTGGAGAAATGGTTAGATGGTGCCAAATGTCCACATACTTGAGATGGTATTTCTGCCAAAGAGGAATTCACATTCAGATGGCACAGATGTTACTGATACACTTTTACCATGAGAATGTGACTGATGGTGTCAGAGCCTGTCAATTTGGAAAAGTTATTAGCAGCCTCAGCGGGTAACTTTTCTTCCTCTTTCGTGATGCTGTTTTGCCAGTCCAGTGGCCCAGGAAACTAACTTCCTGATTGCCCAGCTGGCATTTTTCAGGGTGCTCCTTGAGGCCTGCTGGCTTTGTCCATGTGATTACAAATTTACTAATAATCTAGTTATACTGGGGCATTGAATGGTCCAGAGGGCATTGTCACGAACAGCTAGACCCATCGCCTGGTGGCACCAAGGCCACCTGCTAGTAGCCAGTGATGAAACACAGCCGAGACCAGTTTGGGGGCTTGAGAGCTCAAAAATTCTTGCAGCCAGCTTTTTCTTCCATCATTGTTCTGCAGCCCCCTTTCTAATAGCTAGCGCCTCATTGAAGAATGGGGTGGGAAATATCACCATGAAGTAAAGTCTACACTGTTTATTGGGTTGTCCTGGGAGCCAAATGGGAGCATGGTTTTAAATGTCTTGACAGCTCCGGCTGTATACCAGCCGTTTGAGCAATCATTGAATTAGCAATATTTTTTTTACATTACAATATTGCTCATTAAATTAAATGAAAATGTGCTATAACTAGCTCCCTTTTTTTCCTGAGGATGGAGATGATGTGAACACGACTTTGCAAGCATTCTTTTTTGGAAAGACTGGAAAAGACAAACTTCAGTACAAGGAGTTTTGCAGGTAATGTATTGTTTTCCTTTTCATATTTCCTTTTCTTTAGCTTCAGATTTCTTTCCTTTTTCTGATCATGTGTGCATATTTAGCAGTGCTTCCTGCCATCAGACTTCACAATGCTGCACTGTGAGCCAGAACACTGGTCTCTACAAGCCAGGAATCATTTACCTGCTTTGCACTCTTTTTGCACTGTTTTTGCAATGTTCATTTGCACTTCCACCTACAATTGTCCTGTATAGGTGTACTACTTTTTTGCGTGATTTATTTATTATGTGTTTTTTGTGTGATTTTGGTCATTTCTGCTGTAGTGTCGCAATTTCCCGGGGGGGGGGGGGTAATCCAGGGTCACTTAGTAGCATTGACTTGTGTAACAATTCTTTGATTCAGCTACTTTCTCCATGTAGATTCATGGAAGATTTACAAGATGAAGTGCAGGAGATGGAGTTCCGGCAGTTCTCTAAGGGAATGGAGACTATGAGGAGAGAAGATTTTGCTGGTTGGCTTTTGCACTACACAAATGAGGAGTACAATGAAGCTTACTTGGAGAACATGAGAAGGAGGATTCCTGCTGGCCAGGTAAAAGGCATCAAAACCCTTTTGATGATTAACTTATTTAGAAATGTCCGTCTTGTGCAGGCTGAATTTATATAGAGCTTTTTGAAGTGCCAAACAGAGAACGGTTTGTAAGGAATAGAGTACTATTGTTACTGTTCAAATATTTTGGTAATCTGTTACAAACATACATTGTACCTGTAACGGTTAATTGTAAACAAAGTCTACAAGCTAGCACTGTCGTCGTTTAAAACGAATTTCTCTACATTATCTACTTTACTACCTAGCTAGCTGGCCGTTGCCTGCATGCAAACTATCAGACAAATCAAGTTTGTTTTTTCACTGCTGCAATCTTGTCATGTTCTTCAACATCCAGCTTTGCATCAAAGCGGGTATTCAAGTCCTCAGGAATTGTGTGCAACCCAAGACGCTCAATACGGTTTCCACAAAATGTTAAGAAGCTTTGGTCAAAAACCTGCCCCAAGTGATACAACTTGGTTTCATTCCATTCTAGGTGTTAGGCGTGTTTCCCAGTGTTTCATTTGGCAACCAAATGTTTATCTTGACGCCATTTGATAGCTGAAACTTTATCAGTTTAGACCTTCCGGGACAAAGAAAGACTTGTTTTTGAAAATATCTTCTATTGCTGATATGCTTTAAATGTCGTAATTTGCAAAGGTAATATATTATTGTGATCCTACTTGGCATTGTAAATTCTCATTCAAAGTTGGAATGCTCAAGCTGACAATTTAAGAGCAAGATAAAATACACGCTGATATATCTGGATTGCAAAAGTTGTCTGTACCCATGCTGTAGCAAAAATGATTTGATAAAAATTAGATTTTTCTTTTTGCAGTGTATTACATTTGATGAGTTTAAGTCCTTCTGCCTTTTCACAAACAATCTGGAAGATTTTGCCTTCACTGTCAAAATGATTAGCGATGCCAACCTTCCGATTGGAATGGGTAACTATTAATCTGTAGACTGAATCTGTGAAGAAATTTTCCATGTTACCTTTTCTTCAAGGTTATTGTAAATGTCGAAGCACTGAAAGTGTTTTTCCCCTCTGCATTCCTTTGTAGCTGAATTCAAAAGGGCTGTTAAAATTGCAACTGGACACGAGCTTTCAGAAAGTGTACTAGATACCGTTTTCAAGATATTTGACCTTGATGGCGATAACCGTCTCAGTCATAACGAGTTCATCGGTGTAATGAATGACAGAATTCTGCGTGGTTTGAAGGTAGGTCTTTGCTGAACGTGTATGTCCGGTATCCCAGTTTCCCGTTTAGCCAATATAAGGTTTGCCAACCATCCTGGACTTTTTGGGGGGGTTTTTTTCCAGAATTTTCAGAATAATTTTCCGGGACACAAAATGTCCAATTTTCAAAAATCTGTTTAGACTATTAGACTAAACATTTTTGATTGTTTATGTATGTATGAAATGGCTTGTTGCTATATACAGCTTATCTGTGAGTCCCTTCATTTCCATAGGTGCAGCCTCAGCATGGGATTTCAGACTACTGGAAATGTGTGAAGAAGGAGTCCTTGAAAGGTGCTTAAAAGAGCTTCTGATAGCTGGCTATGTGACTTAGAATGGCAATATTTGGGACTCAATTAGTCCCCTTGAATGTATAATTGGACATGGTAAATATTGAGTCAATTAAGTTCATAAATGTATTTTACTCCATTTGAATTTTGCATATATCCTATTTTTTTGCTAAGATAAGTCTAAGTCTTGGAGGTACAGCTTATTTACATTGGTGTTTACAAAATTCATATTGTTCGTTTGAACAGCATGTAAAGGTGAATTTTGGACTGTAAAAACACATTTACGATTACATATCAAAGTGGTTGGCAAGATTGATGACCGGATCCATATCTTTTATTGTATTGGTTTACATTATCATTGCGTCTAAAACAATTGCCTTCAATAGAGGGTGCAAGAAATGACCCAGGGTTAAAACGAAATGTCATGAACAATTGTGTGAATGCTTGAATATAACTTTTGCAACAGTGCAAAAATGGCTCTTTGACACCTGAACCAGCATTATGAGGGGGTCTTATCGAATAATATAGCCTCAAACATTGATGAAAGTCTTTTGATTCCCCACCCAAGCTAACCTGTATACTCTTATTCTGTAGGAGGAGCAAGTACATTTAGGTTTGTCAAATCCACTAAGGTTCTTGTTCTGATCTTTTTTTGTAATATTTCATTAGCAAAGTGTACATTTTTTGGGGCTATTGTGTGTCCTTTTAGTTCATACAGTAAGGTAGGGTTAGGGTTAGCCAGTAGGGTTACAAGGTTTGTCCAGTTTTGACACAATTCCGGGGTGAGCAAAAGCCTCACTACTTAACTAGTGTTAAACAGAAATACAAAACTAATTGGGAATGCTTTATAGGCGCTAATGAGTTACATAATCATTAAGCGGCAAACTATTCCAGTAATGAAACCTACACTACACATAAAAATGCACAGCACAGATATTAAGAACCATTGAAAATGCCTTCCTTGGCGGGAATCTCACTAAAAATCAAGGTCCCCGAGCTGGCAGAGCAATAATCTTTTTCCGTGATGGCTCGGTCCTGGTTCCCCAAAAGCCTATGTCACCCAGAATGCAAAGTTCACAATTGGTCGACACCTATTGCAGAAGAGCAGGAAGAGAGAAAGTAACAGTGAGGACAGTGGCATATTACGTTTCTACTTGAAGAACTGTTTGTTTCAGTTGGATGAAATGAAAATGTTACTGTGAAGAAACTTTTATATTTGCCTTTACTTACCTGATGTGCTGTATTCACCGAGTTGGTAATCACAGTTTAGCCAGCACCCCAGTTTAGCAGTGATTCTCAAGCCTGGTCCAGGAGCATTTCCATCTCTCTTTAAATAACACTTTAGTACAGTGAGAAAATGTTAAATCAATTTAATTAAAGCAATAATCAATTTGCTTAATTACTTTGACTGGAATAAAAACCTGCATACGCAGAGGTTCACCACGGTCAGGGCTAAGAAGTGTATTTATTATATTTGGACTTTCAAATATCCTCATATGGTTATGGTCACTCACAATTACAATTCTCAAGCTAAAAGTGAATCCAAGACTTCCACATGTATTAAAATTGGTTACCCAATAATAGAAAACAGACTGGATTTTTAAGGGGGTACAATCTGCATTCTTACTTGCCTTGTAATATCCCTTTTTGTCTCATTCTTGGTGGTTATGTATGTCACCCAGAATGCAAAGTTCACATCAAAAAGCTGCTGGTGTGCACCTGGTCGACACCTATTGCTATTTTTACTGTCGTTGATTCTGTATTTCCATGCTTCCAGTACTGGTTTGTCCCACAGGTGTGGGCATGCTTCTACGGTCCGAACCCTATAGTCAATTAGGCATGCTGGACACATGTATCCCAATAAAGGAGCATGGACAGGAGCAAACACTGGATAACTTATGGGGTATCTTGTGTCCTTAGCAACGGCTTAGAGCAAGGCCAGACCAGTCCAGTGAAGGCACACTAGTGAGGCTACAGCAAGGACAGCTCTCGGGACCCAAAGTATGCCAGTACTGGATTTTCAGGTTGATATTACTTCTGTGTTTGGTTAGTTGTCTTAATGCTCCACAAAAGAGGATTTGTATGACCCAAGCAACCAGATTTATTACTTTCTGCAGTCTAAGCAATATTAGGTAAAGAAAGATTTATTACTGCTGTTGATTTATCCATTCAATTTGTGGGCAATAAATATAACTAAAAGGCTTTATCATAGTTTGCATGCAACACGAGTACAAAGCCATTAGGTTTTGTCAGAGTCACAGTTTAATTGTTTACCTAAAATGTTTCTGACACTTGAATGCATGGTTACATACATTGTTGATTTACACATAAGCCAAAGGGGTACATCTTATATTAGAGAGGGCCATCATTTTCTCTTATTTTTTCTTTCTGTAATGCATTCAAAATTATGAATGGAAGCAATGGATTTTAGCCAATTATATAATATATAATATTTGTGATTTTTGCATGGTTTTTAGAGTTTCTTTTATTTATAATTATAAAAGGGCAGTATGGGTACGTTTTATGAATGTTCTGTTGATGTGATACTAATCATGAAATCCATTAAAATATTTTAACTGCCATTTGGGTCTTTACTGGTTGTAATACAATCTTTTTTGGCTTGTTGATTTGTTCTACCCAATCACTAGATGTTTTAAGGTTGGTTTGGTGCCACAGGATAAGGACGTTTCATGTTCTTATTACTACTACGCCAGTAATCTAAACACCAAGATTTAAATGTGTAAGCAGCTGTATTTGATCATATGCTACATGGCCAAAAGTATGTGAACACTTGCTCATTGAATATCTCAATCCAAAATCATGACCATTAATATGGAGTTCCCCCCCTTTGCTGCTTTAACAGCCTCCGCTCTTCTGGGAAGGCTTTCCACTATGTTGGAACATTGTTTGGCCACGACGCGTGGGGATTTTAGGGTTATGGGTGGCTGCTCGGCTATGGAAACCCATTTCATGAAGCTCCCAACTAACGGTTGTGCTGATGTTGCTTCCAGAGGCACTTTGGAACTCGGTAGTGAGTGTTGCAGCAGAGTACAGACTAATTTTACATGCTACGCACTTCATCCCTTGACGGTCCCATTATGTAAGCTTGGAGGCCTACAAATTTGCGCTTGAGCTGTTGTTGCTCCAAGATATTTCCAGTTCACAGTGACAGCTCTAGCAGGGTAGAAGTATTACAAAATGACTTGTTGTAAAAGCGGCACCCCATGATGGTGCCACATTTAAAGTCAGTGAGCTCTTCAGCACGGTCTATTCTACTGCCAATGTTTGCCTATGGGATCGCATGGCTGTTTGCTGGATTTTATACACCTGTCAGTAATGGGTTTGACTAAAATGGCCCTATGGGCCCCTCCAATAATACCGGCCTTTAAGGCTGCCTCAAGTCGAGTTGCAAATGATTTTTTACAAAGCTAAAGTAGTTTGTTCATTTTATTTATTTATTTATTTTTTACCAAGGAGGTCGTACAGTGGGAAAATATAATATGATTTGGCCCTTGACTGTAAAAAAAGGTCAAGGTGAGAAAAATTTGTAAATTTCTTTAGCAAATTAAAATCAAGTAATAAAATTGTTCATAGCCATAATAGTAATTGCTCCAGAAAAGATGGGGAGCACTTGACTGGTTTAGTAATAAATGAATTGTCCTTCATATGTGGCTGTTCAATAATAACGTAAAACATTTACAAACCAGCTCGCAATAAATATCTACAGACACAATAGCTGTAATAGGAAGTGTATAACTAGTGTCTTCAGAGAAATCATGCAACTGCTTGCCTAGCATGATGGTGGGATATTTTCAGTATCTTGTGAACAAGGTTCTAGATTATGCTGACGTAGAAGCAGTGGTTTTAGTTCAATTCACTGGGATTGGCAAATCTGAGGTTCTTCCGAAAACAATTTCAGAGACAAAGCTAAACTGTCATTAGGATTTGAAAAAATTCTGGGCTTAGTCCAAGTTCAGCACAAACTCTGTGATTTTAGTAGTATTCACACACTTAATGGTTGAAAAATATGGTCGATAATCATGTTTTATGATACCACAGTCTCCGCTAATCTAAAAACCAGAAATGTCAGATACTTTTTTTTTGTCCTACACTGGAGTATAATTGCACTTAACTGATGAGAAATAACGTGGTGTTTTGATGTGTGAAATTATCTGAAAGGCTGAGATTCAAACGCCGATTTTTCGGGATGAAAGCAGAACTTTTACCGCTTTGTTAAATGGAGCCGGTAACATAATTCTTACAAGGGCCTTAGCATCGTTATAGGACTTTGAATAAGTTTCTTGCAGCAATTAACAATCATATAAAAACTACAAAATTACGCTGAAAATACATACATGTACGCTGAATTTATTTTCCAGTGCAAAATTAAAATAAATTAAAATTAAGTTAACCAAAAACTAGTCGAATTTATATGGTTTTCAAAAATGTATTTTTAATTTGAAGAGGAAAAAACACATTGTCCCCAGGAGCAGACATCCTTTTCGTACCTTGTGTATTCAAAACGGTGTAAAGTCGGGTTACTAATAATCCCCTGTCTGGCTAAAAAGGAATTTGGTTTGTTTTTCTTATTTATTATATTTTGCCCTCGGGGATTTATGTCCCCAATGAGATCGTGAAATCACACTTTTGTGCTTTTTACGGAATTTAAATGTACAATAGGATCTTCATAAAATGTCTTAATTAATAAACTATTAAAAACAATTATTAAATTATTAAATCTAAGTATATTTGCTCTATTTCATAGTGTTAACTATGTAAAATCATAGAGGAAATGTAATATAATCAATTTAGAATGAAGGATGACTTTTCAAAAATGGTTAATTTAATCATACTGTAGAAAATATTTTACATGTTTATTCCGAGTAGTAGTGAATTAGAAATACTTGATGAATTTAACCTGGATTAAGGTAGGACTGCTTACTATCGCTTAAAATCGATTTTTTACAGTAATGGAGTGGCAAAAATTGACAATCACGTAAATCTAATGCGATCTATTCATTTAATATTTTCAGAATACAACAAACACACACTGGCTAGGCAGAGATGATTGCATTTTGTTGTAAATGATTTTTTCCGGATACAATTTACTGCAGGATGTGCAGTCATCCTGAAAGGGTGTTTTATGGAGAGTAGAGATGCAGTTTAGAGAAATGTTCTGCGGCAGTAAATGAGCTGGTTAAAGCTAAACCGCTCATTCATGCGCAGAGACAAAAAGAAAGGTTAGTCTAATACAATAGTTAACACCAATCAAAATGATCCTGTTTCGTGCAACATTTATGTTTAAAAAAATATATATGGTAAAACGTGGTAAATACGGTTTAAAAAATGTATTAACATTTATTATTAAAATGTATTAACAAGATGTTGTTTTAAAGTCACCAGCAGTATTCTCCGCGTCCAGGTGAATTCAGGTGATGGCAACATTGTCTTAATAAAACTTGAATAAACCTATACAAACGGATACGGTCATTAAATAGATGTTAAGACTTCAACAGAGGCTTTGATTCGCGTTAAAGATCCACTCTTCGTGTTCTAGCCTGGTTTTAATGACAAGACAAAGACGATGTTCTGTGCAGTTTTGTCTTACCCAGATCCACTTATCACTATTCATTGGGTACAAGAAGCAGCATGTGTTTGTTTGAATAGTAGGTAAATGGACGGGAAAGTTATCAGAGAATGACTACTGAGGCAGGGACACACACAGCCTCTTCGCTGTTAATGTGTAACTGAGGTCCTAGAAACGTTGCCCTTTGACAGAAGGTACCGTGCAAAGAATTAATTTAAGAACTCAACTAAAATACTCTGGAAATGTACAACAGACAGGCGCTTTGTTAAAGATACCGAAAATAAAACGCTTCTTTTGAAATCTGAAGTAAGTAACTCAAAATTTAAAAAAAAGAAAAAAAATTTTTAAGACCACTCGACATAATGATAAAGTTCAGTCTTAGTTCTTTGTTTCTTAGTACTGGCTGTCACATTTGATCATTGGGAAGCATCTCTTTCAGGTAAGTTTTGTTTTATTCCCGTTCTATATGAGACTACGGGAACATTGCAGATTATATCGCAATGAACTGTTATGCGTAATTTTGAAAAATGTATTTCAAAAATGATTGGAAAAATATCAATTATATCAGTTTTTCAACGCCTTAACAGTTATGGTGTGGGCTTTTTAAAATCGGTTTAAATAAGACAATTAAAATGTGTTCGAGCGTTAAGTATCATTTCTGTTTAGAAGATAGTTTGACAATATTATTTCTCCTAGATCGTACTGTCAACAACTTATTTGTTGATAAAAATTACTTATTTACAACAGCAAATAAATGATTTGCTGTTTAGAGACAGTTTCTTATATTATTTGAATTATGCTGAAGTGATCTTTATTATGATCTTTCTCATTTTTTATATATATATATATCATACATAATATGATGTCCATCATGTTGCATTATCCCCTTCGATTTTAGTTGAGCTCAATTACATGGTCAATTCATTGCAGCAAAATTGCAGTCGTAATAATGTACCCGAAAGACACGTTTCATTTGCTTAATGGCAAATCGTTACGTATGCGTTGTTACAATTACGCTATGAAACAGGCTCTTACGCTATGAAAGAAGCAGCCCTGCTCTGTTCTCTTTTTTAAATCATAATACGTGTCAATTTAAGACATGAATTCAGCATACTCAGTCCTGTTTACCGCACTAAGAGATGCTAAAAATATATATAGAGAAAAGAAACAGGTAAACATTTTGTCCTTCTTGTATCTTGGTGAAGTGATTAGGTTGGAGGACTTAAAATAAATATGAAACAGCCATCGAAATTCAATTTTTGTTTTTTTAAGGGATAATCATGTCTATTTAATTTTTCTGTTTTAAATCATCCTTACATATATTCACGCATAAATACACAGCAGGTACTATTTGTTTCATTTGCCGTGCCGTAGCTTCTCAAAGTTATGAGAAAGATTTGATCTGATTAATAATGGTTGCATGAGACCATTAAGAAACGTTTCTGAGTGAAAAGGTATGAACAAAACGTATAAAAGAAATGTGTTTCACCTTAGTGCCGTTAATCTTGATTTAATTAATATGATCGGAATGACTTAATAAAGAAACATGCAGGAATCCATTTTTTAAAATTGGAAAAAGTAAAATAAATTTTAAAAAGTAAAAACTCGTACGGCTATATCTTGCCAGCACCTTTACCCAATTAATGACTTGGAAGGCACAATTCACTTATTTTAGCTCAAAAAAGAACAATCATAATCGTGCATGTTACATTACATTAAACTATATGTGTTAATGAATATTATTTTAGGATCATGAATGGTCCGAAGTAATCATGTGGAACAACACCATGAAAGTGCATAAATTCACTATGAAGACATACCAACACATGAGAAACATGCATGGGTATTATTCATAGAACTGAAAACCCTGGGTGAACACAGAGTTTTAGGGGTTAATTCTAACATAAGTATACATTTAAAGCCAAGAAATAGACTGTGTCACAGCAAAATCATGTGAAATGCTTACTCTGCTTACTGAATTTATCTACTTTTAAAAATTATTTTGTCTTCTACAGCCCCTTTTTTCACAAAAATGTGTTTACATACACACACACACTCACACTCACACTCACACGCACACACACACACACACACACACACACACACACACACACACACACACACACACACACACACACATATATAGACATTTGATTTTAACCTCAGTGGCTCACTCATTCTATTATTCATGTTGAACCTGGATTGTGTAACTTGTCAACTTTGACCAGGAGTCCCGAGCTGCAATACAAAACTGGCAGAGCACCATCTAGAGTAGGGTGTGAGGTAGGATAAGGTATGCAGTAGGGTTGGGTGGGAAATAGGGTGGCCTTAAGTTGGCATTGTCTGATTTTGACTGCGTAACGGGCAAATTCTATGCATTTGATGCAGGAGCCAGGAGCCTAAGTCTAGTCACCTCAGAAAAAAGCCTTGCTTTAACTCATTTATATTGAATAATCAAATTTAAATGTGTAAGCAGGTAATTTCATGTTTTCAGCTTAATAAACAATTCAATCACCTAGTTTGAGCTACCTGTACACATTGCAAACAACTTTTGTATGTTCGCTTCCATCATCTTCTACACATGAATCATAAACTCTAAATCCATAGTATCATGAATGAGAAATTTGCACATTATATCAGATTAAAATGTGGGATTTTCGGGTAACTCGTGATCCTTGTTTTAGCAGAGCTTTCTATAAGAGGCTAGAGGTAAAGGTGATCTTTCACACTCCAGTGGCCTTCCCCACAGAAGAACATTCAGTATAATTTATCCAGGGCAGTGTACCCTGTCGCCTGGGTGATGATGGGATTCATGACCTGCGATATCGCACTAATTTAACTGGAAAAATGCAGAGTCAGGAGTGTGCTGTTGAACAGAGGGTTATGTTAGAGACTGGAAAAAGATAAAGCAAAGATTTAGTGGATACATTTCTATGGTACCAGTGAGCTTTAACACTGCATTTTCAGTTTATTTTACATTTTACTGGCTTAATAGGTGTCATTGTTATAGAGGTGTTTATTTGCAATGTTCCTTGATAAGACAAATTCTCATAAGAACTGACAATAACACTCATTAACAATTTTCAGAATATTAACTAAATAACTCCAGCTGCTTGAACTTTATTAATTGTCTAAGCACTGTCCGTTTGACTGGTTGAAGAGGCGTGTCCTGTATAAAGTAAAATATATTAAAGAAATGATCCAGTTTTTTATACATTGCGATAGAACACAACTATTTTAACTAATACATGAAGACCAGTTAATAACTAACATATTAAAGTATTGCACTTAATCTGGATCATGTCGTTAGCCGGTTGTAGCTCTGATTCCCCAGCAGTGGCGAGCCACTGGAGTGGGTGGGAATCGGCAGGGGTTCTTTTGGCTCCACGCCAGCTTGCGTCTGCTCTGCATGCTTCCAGGGTGCTAGCAGGTTAGCAGTGTGTTAATGTTGTTTTTCTACTCTAATGCGTAAGTAAACTGAAGCTTTACTTTAAAATGCAAATGCATATTTAAGAATTTTCAGAATAACCACAGTTAAAACACTTTCATATACCTTCATATCAACTAATGTCAAATTTTGTTTCTTTGGAAGTATATCAGTGTCTGAGGAATACCCAGTTAAATTTGAGTAGTCTGTGAGAAGGTTTTATATAAAACATTTTATATTTTAATATATTTTTTATTTAACTTAGAACAAATTGAATAATAGTTTTCTAAAAGTGAGAGATCTCTTTTGATTATTTTCATATTTTTGATTAATTTATCATTGGACAACATTGTTGTAAATAATAAAAAACAATGTCCTTCTAATTGACCTAACTGACCTTCTGAGCTAAAGAATGAAATTTTACAGAGAAACATACAGCAGTTTTTAATGCACATTTTTAAAATCCTATATCTGAAAGCAGTAAAGTAAAAAAAAAAAAAAACTGTTTATTGTTGTTAAGAGATGTAATTCATTAATTAATTGATTTGTTTGTGTATTAAAAAAAAAAAAATTTGTCTTTCAAACTGGCCTTCATCCTGATTTAAGCACAAATCGCAAATGGAATTTCTGAAAAGGTTTTTTTTTTTACAGGGAATGTTGGAGCTTCATCCTAATAAAGACGCAGATCATTAGGAGACTTACAGAGAAGGTCAGAGATGCTATCTTCAAAAGGCATGTGCACTGTGATGTAGATTCTGATGTACACTGATTTTTTTTTTATTATATGAGAAAACCACGGGTAATGGTGATGCCATTATAAAATAATTACAATTGAATCACAAAAAAAAAAAATTACTCAGCTATCTATCCAAAACAATAATATCCAGTAGAAAGAAAAGAAAAAAAAAACCTTTTTCCAGGTATTATAAAGCCACAAATTCTGCCTTATAGGACACTCTCTTTCATGCAATTTTCTTTAATCTCTTCCTTAGGATAATGACAAGATGACCTGGACATGATCATTTGGTGGCTTGGTGGAGAGCAAAAGTACTTGTCTTTTGCCAGTGCGACAGTCCAATGCTTTCTCAGGTTGACACATTATGGGTAGAATTATATTAACAGTATGGACAAGGACACACCAGTCAGAGCTTTCCTGGATCCTTAGCCTTCAGCATAGGTTTTAATATTTCCTGACTTACTTCTCCTTAGCCAGTAAATTCAATTTAAAATGAGACTTTACCTATACTATTTGGTCCTTTTGGGGTCCAGTGGTGCAATCGCCACATATGGTCCCCACCAGAGAGCCCAGAAAAAAGGGGACATCATCTTGGGGGGGCTTTTTCCAATTCATTTTGGTGTTGCTTCCAAAGACCAGGATTTAGCAGCACGGCCGGAGTCAACAGAGTGTGTAAGGTAATAATGATTAACACATTTCCCCAGCTTCTTTTAAAGTAATGTTGTACAGTAAATGTTACTGTAATGTCAGTGAATCAGACAACATTGACATTGAGAAAGTTGTTGCTGCTAGAATTGCTGTTTATAACTATTTAAAATTTTGGAATATTAGTTCAGTCCTGCATTTTTGTTTTGCTTTTTCAATCATAGTTTATGGCCGTATTTTCAGTTCCATTCAACTCTGTCTAAATAGTTAATGGGGTAGCTGTGGAAACCTGAATTGAACAAAGGTGCTGTTTAAACTTCCTGGTTGTCCTGATTGAATCAAATCATCACAACATGTTTTTGACCTGTTCTTGTCCAACAAAGTATCAATCATTCAAAGATATAACAAAATGTATTTAGTGGGATATAATCAGGTGTCAATGTCTGCCTTTTCATTACACAAAAATGTTCAACTTATTGCTTGTATTTTAATTATTAATTGTATCAGAATATTTGCTTCTTCCTCTCTACCTCTCAGCTAAATATAATGCTTTTCTTGGCAGATATAACTTCCGTGGGTTCCGATGGTTACAAGCCATGATCTTTGCTATTGAAGAGATCAACAATAGCAGCACACTTCTGCCCAACATCACTCTTGGTTATCGGATCTTTGATACCTGCAACACTGTATCTAAGGCCCTGGAGGCCACTCTCAGTTTTGTGGCACAAAACAAGATTGACTCCCTCAACTTGGACGAGTTTTGTAACTGCACTGAGAACATCCCTTCCACCATTGCCGTAGTAGGTGCCACTGGATCAGGAGTTTCAACGGCTGTGGCCAATCTGTTGGGCCTATTTTATATCCCACAGGTGAGTACTGCTTTTCTTTTCATCATCCTAATCGATAACTGGTAATTATGAACACAATATATTGGGTGATTGTATATCTGTTGTATGAAAAACATTAATGTGAGAGGTGATATAATCCTTTTCTGTTGTTTATAATGCTGTATCCAAAAAGTATGGCAGCAGGTTTGAGCTCACTTTTCATAATAGGGCAAGCAATGCATTAGTTTTATTTCTGTGCTGTAACATTTCACTGCTGTTTATATAAATTATTGTTTTATTCTTCCCGAAAAATTGCTGTATGTTCATACTCCTTTATTAAATTTAAAAAATGTTGTACATAGAAAGTAATTGAAATGTCTAAACATGTTTTTGACATTTATTTAATAGACTACAATAGACAAAGAATAATAATAATTAAAAACAAAACTAGGGTAGGATAAAATTAAACATGCAAAATAATTGGGTTTCTATGTTCCGAACAACACAATATTCATTGTCGGACCGGAAGATTTATAGAAGAATTTTGTTGTATTTTACATCACTTTCACCCCCACCTCTTATTCTCTCCCATGATTAAGATCAGCTATGCTTCTTCAAGTCGTCTGCTCAGCAACAAGAACCAGTACAAATCCTTCATGAGAACCATTCCTACTGACGAGCACCAAGCCACTGCCATGGCAGACATAATTGACTTCTTCCAATGGAATTGGGTCATAGCGGTTGCATCGGATGACGACTACGGTCGGCCAGGCATTGAGAAGTTTGAAAAGGAAGTGGAGGAACGAGATATCTGCATACATCTGAATGAGTTGATCTCACAATACTTTGAAGAGGAGCGCATTCAAGCCCTAGTGGATCGAATTGAGAACTCCTCTGCCAAGGTAATTGCTGTTTTTGCTAGTGGGCCAGACATGGAGCCGCTCATCAAGGAGATCGTAAAGCGAAATATCACAGACCGCATCTGGCTAGCCAGTGAAGCATGGGCTAGTTCATCACTAATTGCCAAACCTGAGTTCTTCCATGTAGTCGGTGGAACCATCGGCTTTGCACTCAGGGCAGGCAAGATACCAGGATTTAATCATTTTCTACAGCAGGTACAACCCAAGAGGTCCTCTCACAATGAATTTGTCAGGGAATTCTGGGAAGAGACTTTTAACTGTTACCTGGAAGACAGCCCAAGGCACCAAAGCAGGGGTAATGGAAGCACTAACTCCAGACCTACTTGCACAGGAGAAGAAGACATTATGAGTGTAGAGACGCCATACCTGGACTACACTCATTTACGCATCTCCTATAATGTGTATGTGGCTGTCCACTCCATTGCACAGGCCTTGCAGGACATTCTTACTTGCACACCTGGGAATGGACCCTTCACCAACAACTCCTGTGCTGACATTAAGAAAGTAGAAGCATGGCAGGTAAAAGTGTGTTCCTAAGGAGTATAAGAGGTTCTGAGAATACTAAATTATAACAAGGAATACGTTCATATTCTTAAAACTTTATTAAGCCATCTTAGAATGTTTAGTATACCAAATTAAAAACAATATTTCCAAGAGTTTTATGTAGCCAACCTCAAATCATTCCCTTTATTGTAGACCCTTTATATCAAGCAGTGGTACTGATTTTGTTTTCCTGCCGCTGCACATTAAATGGAGGCTAACCACAATAAAAGAATACACATTAGTGGTAAAAAGCAACACCACTTGTAAAAGTGCACACATTGTATTGTGTATGATTACGTCTGAAAACTTTAAAGACTGAACATTCTCTGCTAGGTTCTCAAGCAACTCAGACACTTGAACTTCACAAACAGCATGGGTGAGCAGGTGGACTTTGACGAGAGTGGGGATTTGCTGGGAAATTACACCATCGTCAACTGGCACCGTTCCCCTGAAGATGGCACTGTGGTGTTTGAGGAAGTGGGCCACTATAACATGCATGCCAAGAAGGGTGCTCGACTTTTCATTGATAAGACCAAGATCCTGTGGAATGGTTATCTTAAGGAGGTACGTTGTTTTAGGCCAGAGTGGCTCTCCCATTTTTGCACAAGCTCTATCATTATTAAAATATCTCGTCACTGGCACTCTGGATGTCAATATTGTTAAGGTAATAGACATTGTAGCCAATACTCTATTGTTTACCTACATTTGATTTGGATTATTAGTCTGGACTAGATGAAGTCATCCCATTAAGGAGCATTTATTTTCCTCTATTTATCTTGGAATAGGTGCCTTTTTCCAACTGCAGTGAAGACTGTGAACCAGGGACCAGAAAGGGCATTATAGAAAGTATGCCGACTTGTTGCTTTGAATGCACCGAGTGTTCAGATGGAGAATACAGTGATCACAGAGGTAAGCTGTCTCACGCCCACACTCTGAGTCTACATCTTTTTTTACTTTGATTCCACCAATTTAATTAACAGCTTTATCTTTTTTTCAGATGCAAGTGTTTGCACTAAGTGCCCAAACAATTCATGGTCTAATGACAACCACACATCCTGTCTTCTTAAAGAGATTGAGTTTCTTTCATGGACAGAACCATTTGGGATTGCTCTGACACTGTTTGCTGTTCTTGGAGTCTTCTTGACATCTTTTGTTTTGGGAGTCTTTGTCAGATTTCGCAACACCCCTATCGTAAAAGCAACCAACAGGGAGCTCTCCTACCTGCTCCTGTTTTCGCTCATCTGCTGTTTCTCCAGCTCTCTAATCTTCATTGGGGAGCCTCAGGACTGGACCTGCCGTCTACGCCAACCTGCTTTCGGGATCAGCTTTGTTCTCTGCATCTCCTGTATTCTGGTGAAGACCAATCGGGTTCTTCTTGTGTTTGAGGCTAAGATCCCCACCAGTCTTCACCGCAAGTGGTGGGGTCTAAATCTGCAGTTTCTTCTAGTGTTCATGTGCACATTTGTGCAAATTATGATTTGTGTAGTCTGGTTGTACAATGCGCCTCCCGAAAGCTATAGCAACCACGACATGGATGAGATCATTTTCATTACTTGCAATGAGGGATCTTTGATGGCCCTAGGGTTCCTTATAGGGTATACCTGCCTACTGGCTGGAGTCTGCTTCTTTTTTGCATTTAAGTCTCGTAAACTACCTGAGAACTTTAATGAGGCAAAATTCATTACCTTCAGCATGCTAATCTTCTTTATTGTCTGGATATCATTTATCCCTGCTTACATCAGTACCTATGGCAAATTTGTGTCAGCAGTGGAAGTAATTGCAATTTTGGCCTCCAGCTTCGGATTGCTGGCCTGCATCTTCTTCAACAAGGTATACATCATCCTCTTCAAACCTTCAAGGAACACTATTGAGGAGGTGCGATGCAGCACTGCTGCCCATGCCTTCAAAGTAGCTGCTAGGGCCACTCTGCGGCACAGCACGGTATCCCACAAGAGGTCAAACAGTGTGGGGGGCTCCTCTGTCTCCACGCCATCCTCCTCCGTCAGCTTCAAGAGCAATGGAGATGAGCCTACCTCTCCAGCTGGCCGACAGAGAAGCTGCAAACCCAAGGTAAGCTTTGGTAGTGGCACAGTCACACTTTCTCTGAGCTTCGAGGAGTCAAGAAACAACTTAACGAAGACTGTAAAGTACACCAACAAGAGGAACTCTCTGGAAGGCAAGGACAGCGATGACAGCCTGATGAGACACAAAGCATTACTTCCCTGGCAAAACAATGAGACTGGCAGTGATATTAACCTCAGGGCAGCCAGCAACTCATCACATGATTCTTTTGGAGTCAACAAAAGGGAGGAAGAGGAGGTCCATGACTGAAAAACTGCTTCCTTTCCATCAGCACGCTCTGTAAATTTGATAGACCTACGTTGAATAAAAAGTGTTAATAGGAAAAGAAAACACGTATTTCTAGGTGTAACTTAAAAGCAGATGTATAAAATGTACTTGATGTGCTCTACAGGAAAATCCCATCGTCTCCTTCTAAAACAAGCCAGTAATGTTGTTTTTTGTAGTTATTTTGTTGTGTGTAGAAACTATCTGAAAAGTATGTGTGAAACTGATGTAACATATTTTGTTATTTTATAAACTAATAACCCAGCTCTCAAGACGCTTTGAGTTGAATTAAACAGACTTTGACCATGATATCGGTAGCATTGAATACAAAATTCTTAATTTTTAATGTAAATAGCATATGCATACACAATCATTTTGGGACTTTTAATGTTTTCTTTATTATACAACCCATACAAAAACACAATGAAACTGCATTCATGCAGCCCTTT
Organism: Hiodon alosoides; assembly: GCA_025775065.1. Lineage (NCBI taxonomy): Eukaryota > Metazoa > Chordata > Actinopteri > Hiodontiformes > Hiodontidae > Hiodon > Hiodon alosoides. Next base: position 23,519 of record JAOYSI010036439.1, read on the forward strand.
TTAAAGCACCCTATATTTTTTTGTAGTTAAAGTCTCTTATTCCTGAAAAATAAGTTGCTATATGTTTCACCTAACCTGTATAATCATATTTTATATGATGTTAAAGTACTGTGGAACTCTATAGAATTTCTCAAACATAAAAATGTTCAAAGAAAAGTATGCCTGTTAAAAAGTGTTTAAAAAAAATAAACAATAACCAGCATCTGTGTTGTCTTCCTTGCATCGTTGCCATTTGCAGAGTCAAAGGTTTTAATGGTATAATAGACATATTTCAGCTTTTCAACGCTGATTAAAACATTATGCAAACCCTTTTTCGTGGTCTAAAAGATGCTATTTGTTGTTTTGGTTTGTTGTTCAAGACTTGCCCACCTTAGGACAGAAAACAGATATTTGACATAATATTCCCAAAATTTGTAAGAATTCACTTTTTCTACAGTACAAAATAAGTAAACTTGGATTTTTTCATAATTAAACAATACCAAAGCAAAAACAATAACAATTTTTTTGGGGAAAAAAGGGTTGTATAACTAATGCAGAAGAAGGTATGCAGAACTTTGGGTCATTGTGTATTCCTAGAAATCAACAACCTTTATCAAGCTAATTTGGTTTTTATAATTACGGTTTGTCTTTAGGCACAACTTGCTCCAAAATAGGGGTTAAGCATATGCTCACTGAAAGCCAGATTCTATGGGAGTAAAATGTGCCACTTTTTTTTCACACAATAAAATCCAATCATTCCATTTTGTGAAACGATGTGACTTTTAAGACTTTCATACTCTGGTTAACAAATGTTTTGATCAGGCTCTAGCCCATATAAATGTATTATTTCAATACAGACCTGTTCGTTCTTTCTTGTACCTATTTGCTCATTCTAAAGCAGGTTCTCCGATAGGATGCCACTAAAAATCCCTATTTCATATTAACAATTCTGACTGTTCTTTGATGGTCGGTCTCGGTTATCAAATGCAGCTGAACCAGTTTGAAAACAAGCTTAAAACTGTAAAATTTTAGTTTAAAATATAAAAAAATAGCTAAAACCAGTTCTAGTATCCTTAAATTTACCTTCGCTATCTCCAAGACATACTCCTCAATTCCCTCATCCTCATGCAACAGCAAGAAAACTGGCCCGGAAAAGCCAGCTAATTCCCTTAAACTAAACATTTATGGCTGTCAGAGTGCACTTGGATTTCCAATATAGTAAGGAACAGTATGCATGTAAATTGTGGACAGTTGTCTAGGAAAGGGCAAGGAGATGGATCAAATGCAACCAGCTGTGCATGGAACTTCAATCAAAAAATCCTAGTAAATCTCCTGCATGTTTGAACCATCGTTGTTTAATGTGTTCTTTTTAAGTCTGGAGTAAGCCATAGTAACACACTCAAGGAGAATTCCCAAATTCCCATAGGGGCAAGGCCTTCCCAACTGCAACTTATCTCAATGATCTGGTAATTTCAGAGACCAAAGGAAATCTAAATTTACACAGAGTCCAAGGGAAATTTTATTGCAATTTAAAAAAACACTGTTGCAATAAAGCATCACATCAACAACAAACAGAAAAAACATAATTATACTGGTAAGATAATTAGAGATATTTGCTAAGGAGCTGGCCTATAGCGTAAATGCTGCAGGTTTCGTTTAAAAAAAAAAACCCAAGGCAATCAGATAAAACCAGCATTTTCGCATGACAAAGGTAGTAACGGACCAAGACACATTAAAAAGCAGAGAAACCAACGTATTATGTTTGGGGTATATCATGTCAAGGTAAATATATAGACAATTATAACCAATAACTGGTAAATAGTTCTATCAGGAAAGAAATGGAGAATCCAGAAAAATGAAGATTCTCAAAATTGGTTGCAACAATGAAAACGTAAGCTGCACCTTAGGATCCATAATTAGCTTCATCAAAAGCTTTTCGGGCTCTCTTCAGCTCCTCGTTCATTGTCAGCAGATCCTTAACCCTGGCAAACTTTCTGGGATCCTTCCTGATCAGAAAAACTATGTCTTCCACTTGAACTCTACCTTGCCGCCCAATTGACATTGCTTTGTGTGTCTAGTTGTAAAAAAAGAAATTTGGACACAGACACAGGCACACACACACGATTTAGAAGCATTTAGAATATACCACTGATGAACAAGCAACAATGGGTAAATTATAACAACATTTCTAGGAATTTTGAAATGAATGAATGATTTCTTAAACAATAACTAGAACATCTAGCACTCCACTCTAGAGCAGTCCGAAGGCCACCTGGAGGTCAAATTCTAATTAACAAAATATTTAAGATTACAAACACGACATTCAAATTGGTTTACCAAGTAGGTAGGATATGTACAGAAAATAATTATAATACAGTAAATGTTAAAAAAAAATTTCATGCATTGTTATGAAACAAAAATATAAAAACCATACCATTTCGGTGATGAATTCTATCACAAGGTCCTCCAAAATATCCACAGATTCTGTGTAGGGATTTTGGTCATCACCAAACCCGTACATCATACACCGAACTATTGTGGGAGGGGAAAAAAAAGGACAAAACAATTCAGTGCATTTCAGGTAAAAAAAGAAAAGAAAAAGGTCACATGAAATACAGAAATTATTGTTTATAGCTTACTTTTTAGGAAAAAACTATTTCCATTCACCAATTTGAATCGCCAATTGTGCATTTGCATCTGGCACACAAAGCCATTTTTTACCACTTATGGGGAAGATGAGGAAAAAGGGCATGTTTCTCTCAACATTTCTCCTGAACTTGTGGGTGCCCAGAAAAAGACCCCAAGTCACTGTTTAGGAAATGTGGAAACTCCCTTCACACTGGCTTTACCAGTTGCGCCCCAGCACTCCGGTACTCCCAGTTGCAGTGGGTAAATTACAGGATTCATTTCCAGATCTCCAGACCACAGGAAAGCACCATTATGGGCTCGCCCATCTTTTAAAATATATCTTAGCAATACAGTACAATATGTTTACGATACCAGCTAAATTAACACATATAAATATACACCGACTCCTCACTTAACGACCAAGTCGTCGTTAAGCGAATTGGTCGATAAGTGAGGAGCCGCCCCTTACCGATATTTCAAGCATACTGTACTGATAGTGGGTTGTGTCAACCAGCTTTAGATATAGTTTTAATGTCACCTTTGCACCATCTATAACATTTTCAGTATAATTTTTCAGTGTTTATATAGTAGTGTTTACACGCGCTGCCGTTTCCACGACCAAAGTGTCGTACGGCGTCCAATACAGACTGGTCGGAGAGCTGGTCGTAAGTCCGCGCGGTAGTTAAACAGGCAGGTCGTTAAGTGAGGAGTACCTGTACATAAACACTTCTAAAAACAGACCAACGCTTAAATGGTGGAATCAAAACCTACGTTACATCAACTGCCAGATACTAAACACCGGTGTTGTCGGACTCACGTTCTTTGGAGAAAAGTCTCTTTCTCTTTCCATGGCCCCCCTCTGCTCCGATCGTTCCATCTTCAACATCTTCATCAAACTGAAGGGACAACATCTACATGTCAAAATTCGACAATTTTCCCAGCAGACTCGTTTTTCAAATGGCCAGTGATATCAACGAACTTGAGGCACCCCCCAAATCTGTAATGTACATGTATGTTCCATTTGTTGGTGTTGATGTATCCCACATTCGCAGAAATAATGCAAGAGACACAGCTTTGAATGCTATTTCTGCTTAAGATATGGTTTGCCACAATTCTTTAATAGGGTTACAGTAGGTATGTAAACGTGGCAATGGCATAAAAAAACGAATTAAATTAAATATAAATAAAAAACTTGGCTCAAAAGCTTTGAAATGTTCCTACCACAGCGGACATTTTGAAAAGGTTTTATGTATTTATTTATTATTTAACTCGGCCACTGCTTTGATTACTATTTTGCAAACGTCCCAATTTAGGTACTAAAGACAACAAATACTTAACGTTACCCCAGTATCATCCTCCTCTTCCGCCATTACGGTTTGAAATTAACCACCAAAACCGATTTAATTCAATCAGAACAGACTAGATCCCTCTTTCACAAACTCGTTTTAAAATTCAATAGCCGAGCCGTGAACTATAGATGTTATGATCATTAGAAGACCACACTAGAAAAGACGGAAGTGATTCTACTTATTCTGGTTAATTGGCGTTTATTACAAATCTAAATGTGAATACCGCCACCTACCGCTCAGGAGGGTGGAGTGGATCAGGTCAAACGTTCACATTCCATGCTGTTTTGCAGCAGTGACTGCAGTGCAGTCTTCTAACACGGAAGCATGTTCGAATCTTAACCTCCAAAAGATACAAGATACATGTTCACCTATCCGCACAGCAATCGTAACCTGCAATCGACCTTATAACATTAATTAGAGACCAATAACATTCCCATAAAACTAATTCATGTGAATCATTTTAACTGCTAACTGTGCCATGCTATTTATTAATTTAATTAAAATAATTAATTTATGTTGTATAAATTTACACTGGTATGATAGAAGTAACAGCTTTACCCGTGATAATCTATTCTCAAAGTTATATACATCCTCAGCCATGGCAGTGCACTAAGAGGGTACAACATAGCCTTTGCCCCTGTCCAGAGAGACCCAAAGACAGACTCATTTTAACTCCCAACCCGGTGTAACTTTCTACCTACAGGCTTCATCTTTGCATTTAAAAAAGGGGGTGATGAAGTGGAATGATCGCATGTCCACTTTTCAAGGATTTTAAATTAGATTTAATCTAAGACTGGATTCATGTTATTATTATTATTTTTTAAATTTTCTTTTTAATGTGAATATTTTCATTTAAAAGTTTAGTATTCAATCTGAATACGGTTGTCGGTAAACGTATGACTTGTCTTTTTCCAGTACACTTAACAATTAAATATTTCTCCCCCTTTTGTTCCAAACGTGGGTTAACACTAATACAGCATAAGAAAAAAGAAAAATGCTGAAGCCTCTATGAAATTTGGGGTGGAGAATTCTGCGTTTTGTGGCTGAGCGGATAATTACCACTCGTATTTGGTTGAGTTCTGGGTGTGATGAAGCATATATAGCCAAGATGCTTGATAAATTAAATTAAGATTCATTCACTTGCCTGGAGACAAAAACACTGTGAAATATGGTGTTGGTATAGGAAAACCTCAGAAGACCAAAAAAATAACAAGTTGTTATCTGCAAACCAACATTACTAAACATCACAGTGACACTCAAATCCCTCTGTGGGATCACATCCCAAACATAACATACAACCCACCATGAAACTACAGAAATGCCACAGACATTGTAAGACATTCAGGCTCTCCAGAACAACATCAAAGGATTGTTAAAGAGAGTGATCTCAAAGGGCTCCTCACCCTCTTTCTTACAGTTTCTGTATATAAAGGAAGTCAAATTGAGGATAAAAAGTGCCTCGCACAGACCAGGCCGGTATCATAATGTTATGAGGAGAAATGTGCAATTTTTTGGTCTATACCATCAGGTGAGGGAGGTGGGTAAAATATTGGGTTAACTTTTAGAAAGACATCCGTTTTTCCAATTCTAAAACCAACTTAGACAACTTCGAGACATTTGTATGATTATGAGGATGTCATTGACAACTTAAACAAGTACTGCCTATGGCCTGCACAGAGACCTAATTCCTTGTAAATATGATTTGATTTTTTTCAAGGATTTTGGATAGGTCAGGTAATTGTCTGATGCTCTTTAGATATTTTGTTGCCAGATTTGATGTCTTAGTAGTTTTCTTAATTACAGACATTTTAATGAATTGAATAGGATTTAGATAAGATTAAATTTATCACAAAATGGTATCTCTCCTGTGCAATGTCTCCCTAATAACAGGCTCACACCCCCTTTGGCAGTTTGTGCCAACTATGGGCTCTCTACTGGGTGTTGCTATGCCCCTCTCCCCTGAGGTTCTCCTGCTGCTGATTCCTGTATGATGTTCATGCCTATATAGCAGCCATTATCAGCCAAGAGCCAAGAGTTTTTACTAATCGTCACATTTTAAAGTGTTGAATGCAGAACTACTGCAAATTTGATCTTTGCATGATCACGATCAACTTGACCCTAGTTTCACCATCCCGTAATCATTATTAATATTTACCGAGTTAATCATTCTGTGAAAACCTAAAAACATTTTTTTTAGTAAATCCTTAAGAAATGAGAATAATAGCTGCAATTTTTTCTGCAGTCCTTTACACAACAAGCTGTGCCCAGCAAGCTGCCCTACACCAACCCCCGCCCGTTGATGGATTTTATTAAACATGAGGGCACACTGGACACAAGCATGTGTCTGCAGAAACTCATGTCTGCAGTGCAGCAGTTTTCCTCTGGCGGTGCCCCTGGAGTTTATGGGCTGCCTGTAGATTTAATAATCATTTCTGGAGCTGAATTGGGAGAGATTATAGAGGGGTGTTTAAAAAAGATCTACCAAGCATTCCAGTCACTGTTGTCAAAAATCTCTAGTTACCATAACAAACAAGTCCAGTAGCTCTGCTCTCCACAGACATGAGCATTATGATTTCAGTGTACAGGTCTAGTGAAGAAAGATGAATGGTGTCTGTCCTCCATAATTCAGAGATCACTCTTACTGCAGATGTGAAAGATTAAATAACTATGCACGACCTTGTGACAAGAAGGCTTTTGTCTGAATCTTGAGTAATCAGAAAGAAAAAGAAAGTTCAATTTATTAAATTATTAATTCATTTTTACAATGTTGGGCAAAAAACAAAAAACAAGAAAGAAATATTAATATAATTCAACATGCAAAACAACCATAAACAACTTCATGCATACAATGCAGAAGTGCATTACTTGGCGAGAAATTCAAGGATTAAAATATAGTTTTACTTGCACACTGAGTGACCACATAATTAGCTACACCTACCTAGTAGCTAGTTGTTCCCCCTTTTGCTCTAAGAACAGCCTTAAATGTTTGGGTATGGATAAAACAAGGTGTTGAAAGCGTGCCAAGGGATTCTGGCCCATGTTGACATTGCTGGATGCAGGGTTTTTTCCATTTGAAGGGGCTCTGTATGAGATGTGTCTAGCACCAGGTTTGCTACTCTTAGCCCAGTCAAATCGCTAGCTCAGAGGTAAATGGCCTGTGGCTTTTGGATCAAAGTCATAGCACCCTGTAGCCCGCTCTTGCTCCATTGACTTTTTGTCTTCTGGCTAGCGACTTGGTTCCTTGCCTTGGTTTGTCTGTCCATAATTCCCTTAGTCTTTGTTGAGCTCCCTCTGTCCCTCCCTGACTGGCACAAAGTCTTCCGATGGACTTTCCCCTCAGTCTGTCATAGACAACCTTGCCTTGACACTCAGACCACAGACTAATGACGACAGACGCCCTCTGTGAGGCCGCTCGGTCTCGGGCAGCCTCTCAGACATATGAAAGAATCACCATCACTGCATTTCCCTGCCTTGGGCTGCTTCAGTCCAGACCGTGCTGTCTTTCAACAGATGCCCATTAAGTAATTCACCCTGTCCTTGGACTGATGCCCCACAATAAATGCTTCACAAATATTTAGTCAAAATCATGGACTGCCTTGCAGCCTTATGTCAGAAACCATTAAATCCAATTGGTAACTTAGTTATAAGACCCTGCCACAAACTTGCGGGCTGTTTAGTGGTCTTCATGGGATAATTACAGGATTTTGGAACGGAAGCATACAATCCTGACCTTGTTCGCTTACTTACAGTTGCCCTACCCATGTGCACCTGCAACACTTTACACAAGTTGCCATGCTGCGAAATGAATGTACTACACCACCTTTTTTAGATTAACAACTCATTTTTCAGTGCATTCACTTTTAAAATGTTTGTACAGTGTTTAATAAAATGTTTAGTCTCAGGATAAACACATAACAGCTCAAACATTGTTAAAAAGTCTCTTCAGTCGATCAGTTCAGAAGTTATCAGCACTTGACCTGGTAGAGACCAACTTTTATCATTGAACCTGAATCCTTGATGGAGATTATACTGGTTCGCTGCTCCTGGTACACTGAACTGGGCCTGTGTCCTTGGTCTCCATAGGAACGTTGTCACTGTGTGCCCTTTCTGACGGCAGATCAGAATCCCCTGTAGCCTAAAGAACAGATGGTTGATCAGATATATAATGGGTGTCTGCTTCTTCATCAGGGTTAATTCAGCAAGTGGCGCTAGTCTGCCTCATGTGGCGCCTGATAAGCTTCCAATCTCCAACCTTTCCAGTTTGAACGTCTTTCATCCCATTTGATTGTGGATACCAGGACTAGAGTGTGTCAGTTTAATTCCCCATTGCAAAAGGCCTTGCAAAGTTTTGCACTTGGCCACTTGAAAAGTGTACATGATGATGTGCACACGATGGGGTTTGCCAGGAGTGTAGGAGATCTGTACATTGCAACGTTGTATCTGGAGCAGCATTTTCTGTAATCTTGCTGGAGCTTTTCCAAAAGCTAGGAGTGAATGGAGTGAATGGTCTTCAGCAGCTTGTGATCAGACCTGTGTTCACCCCAAAGACATATTGATGAAAGCTTTTCATAGAGGACACAATGACAAGCAGCTCTAATTCCTTTCTGCATTTGACAAAGCTTGGGATGCGTGCACTATTCATTTCTCATCTTGCATAAGGCAGGCATCTAGTCTATTGTTGGAGGCTTCATGCTGCACAGTGAGCTGTTTTGCGGGGTCATAAAACCTGGGCACAGGTGCCTGAGGGAGGGCAGGTTTGAGCTGCATCAGGGCTGTGTTGTGTTTGCTGTCCCATCTCCAATTTGTCTCCTTGCACAATTGCTTTCTGAGAGGTGCAGTAATTGATGTTGGAAATGCACTGTGCCAGATATCTCATCATGCCTAGCAGGCGTTTTAGGCCTTTGTGTTTTCAGTGGGGGGCATTCTGACTTTTATTTTCTCAGCATCTGGCCTTACTCCATTAGGTGTATTAGCATGTCCCATGTACTCAACATTTACTTTTTATATTATTTAAATGATATTACTTAAAATAAAAAATAAAAAAATGTTATTGACCTACTGTGCACATTCCAGTTTTGCATGAAGGACGTTTGTTTTCATGTTCTTCCTCTGGATGCAGCGACAATAATAAACAAGTTTGAACCATCACAACGCATATCACATGAATGTTAAAACCTAATGATATCTAAAATACTGCATTATTTTTCATGGTTCACTCTTCCTTTTATAATTAAATAATTGGCTGTGCAAAACCAATTGTTTACTTTTCTCTTTCAGAAAAAACATGCTTCATTCTAATCAGGCTTTTGAGCAGAAAATTCAAGAAAGGCAATACATCTCTCCCTGACTCAGCCCTTTAGATCACGGTTTATTCCATATTGTGTGATCACGCTGATACATGCAATTAAATTAGTCTTTTCCAACCCTTTTCTCTTGATAGGGGTATCTGCTAGCTGAATACCCTGATGGCACTCAGTGATATTACAGTCTGGTTTATCAACAAAAGCAAGCAATCTACACACTCAGTTAAGCAAAAAGGCCATGTGAGCCTTTGTTTAAAATTGGAGAAGAAGGGCAGGAGGAGGAGGCGCATTGTGATCTCAATATTCTACCTGGTTATTAGAACGGAGAGATTGGCATGGCTGTGTTATGTACACAAGTGGTATTAATACAGCTTCCATTTATTTTAAAACCCAATGGATGTGGAATGAGAAACACACAGACTACTCCCCCACCACTCATTCACTTTGACAGCTGCACAGTTGAAAGCTTAATTATACTAAAAGGTTTCAGCATCACTCGCTCTTAGCAGCTCGTACTACTCACACCATTGGCAATAAAATGTATGTAATGGATATTTTTTGTTAGGTTTTTCAGGATACACAATCTTGATTGTCATGAAGAACGACGCCACGACAACAAGTGATACTCAATTGCATGAAGGGGCAGGCTATTGTTAGTAAGCCAAAGATATATTAATACATGAAGATATTACTTAGCAATGATTTCGATTTGGACATGATGACGAAATAAATACGAAATCCTCCATCCAATTAAGATTGAATTTTCTGTTTTCAGAGTAAATTTTATGATGCCCAATGTTACTGGAGTTCATTTCAATGACCACTGCTCTAATAGCTTCTAACTAACGTTAGTTTTTTTCTGCTTTAATATAATTTTGATGAGCCAATTCACCAATGTTTACATATGCACTGTATGAGCTCTCGCTATTAACTAATAAGATCATACAACTATATCTTCTTGAAATCATATCCATTATGATTGGTAGAATGGAAAGTTTGGTTTGGATTTAATGTGACGGCTGATGACATTGGAGGTCAAAAGTTATCTGGTGCGCTGCTGATAATTGCAAATTAAAAGTTAATGCAGTCTTGCAGTCTCAGTTTAGGAATGTCTATAGACAAAACGGTTCCAAAAGGTATTAATTGGCCTCCTTTGTAGTATAAAGGGGGATGTCTTGATGGTTCTTAGTAGCCATTATGTAGAGGATTGTGACAAGATTAATGAGTTTTATTTTTAACTATTTAAGTCTACGCGGCCTTTTTACAATACATTATGTAATCTATCTGTGGTCTACCTATTTTTTGGAATTCCCCAGCAATATATTTAGAAACAAGTCCTACATCAAATAAATACAGTTTTGATAAATTAACCAGAGACAATATGAGGTAACGTTCAGGGAAGAGGCTTAAAATACTACTTGGCCTTCACTGGTGGGAAGGGGTGAGACTGAGGGCTACATTAAATCCATGCTGTCCTAAGTAAATCACCCTGGTGCTGACAATTGCTTTTTGCAAGGGTATCCTTTGTGCTGAGTGGATCATTAAACATTTCGTCTCTTGGGGAGCCAGTGGAACGAAATGTATGCATGCACATGCAAAACTCGCGGGCACTGCTGGTTCCTCTTGTACACTCTCTGCTCTGAGATCATTGATACAATTTGAAACAAATGCTACATGACTTTGAATATTTGTTTCTTGTTATATAGGGACACAAAAGCTTTTCAAGTTTGTGCTTTCAGGCAATATATATCCTAAACAAGACACGAACAAAGATATAAGTTCCTTATTATCCATGCTTTAATAAGCACACATAAACCTGGGAAATAACTGAATAGTAAAAAGGGTTCAAACAGTTGATGTGTAAGTGCAGTTTTCCATGTGAAATCTTAAGATTTTGCTATGACAACTGTGCTAAATATAGAGATGTGTTTGAAAATGAAATGAAAGCATGTAAACGTTTCCTGAGTTATAAATATTAAACTGCTCAAACTGACCTGCTCCAGCTGCCCAGCCTCCCTCATGTTCAACTCATGGGTGTTTACCTGATAATCTACTGTTGTCTGGATTTCATTTAAAACATCTCAGCTTCTTTCTCTCACCCCTGCCCTTCTTCTTCCTCCTCATTATCTTCCTCCCTCTTGCTCAGTGCTACTCCATTGTTCTCCATTGGCTGTGGCCTCTCTTATTTATGCCAAAGTTTTGACATGTGATTTAGTAGTTTTAACAATTAGAGTATAAACAGATGATGTTTTTAAAACCAGGTGTTCCAAGTGTTGCCGGAGAGTTTGCAAAGTGTATTTTGCTGAATGTTGAGTTGTGTGTTTTGCTCAAGTTTGAACCTAAATTGAACTTTCAGTGTAAAGCTGCTGACCAAAATCTTCAGCTGTTGACCACATAGTTCATAGTACACGTGTGTAAACAGTTGAGAAACACATTTGGTCTTCATCCAGAGAACGCAATGTTGGGCAGGATGCACTCTTGCATGGTAGCACACAAAAGATTTTACATTTGTGTCATGTGCAGTAGAGCAGAGGTTCTGACTGTTCAGCCTGTGGCACCACCAGATGCTAGCCACTTGGTGTGCAACCGCTCTATCCTTTCCACTTCCCTCACCCATCAGCTCCTTCCACCTTGACCCGCAAATCAAACACCTGAAGTCCTCAACTGAGAAACCAGTTTGTCTTAGCAGAGACACACTGTTGTGGCTGATAATACAGAATGTACTATTGGGATGCAACCTGTACTTACTGGTATTGTTTATGCCCTGTATTCTGATTTCAGATAGGTGCATTGTGTGACTAGGTGTGGTTTATTAGTCTGATTAACAAATCCTATTTTTTTCAGATGATCCTTACTTTGGTTTAAACTCAAGGACCAAAGATAAAAGTAAAAACATAACATTAGGGATTCATAATTAATCTGTGATGAGATTTAAGCAGAATAATCAAGTCTTCCGGTTGGTTTGTAAAGGAGTTTCTGTTCTAGTTGATCTTGTGTGAGCTTGAAGTCACATGATTATAAATGTCAACCATAACAACAGCAAAAGCCACAATGCTTTAATAACTAAGTAGTTCTGGCGCCACATTATCTCCTCTGTCTTCCATCTAGTGAATTAAAACAGGAACCACGACCATTGCATGCAGACTCTCAGAGATGGAATAGGGTTTGGCTGGCTACAGTTTTTAGGAATTTATGTAGGGATGTGAATAATAATTGCAGTTATGTGAGAAGAGAATGAGAGAATGCTAATGTAGTCTCAGTGCATATTTATATCTGCATGTGTAGCTAATAACAAGCCTGTGTTCTCACGGTGTTTCAGCCAATGTATTTTACCGGATGTTTATGGGAATAGAATTTTGAGAAATAAATAAATATTTTGTCTTTTTACTTTTTACACAAAAAAGTATATTGATACAAAAATGATTAACAGGGTTTTTCAAGCAAGAGCTCTTCTTCAGCTTAAACGAAAGATAGAAAACATGCTTATTTGAAACACATCCCATGATAAACTTAGCAAAATGCTTTTATTTTTTTATATATTCCAATTTTGTAGTTGCATATATTTTTGGCATGAGAGGCAACAATATGCATTTCTTTCAAATTTTTCACATTTCTTCTCAGTACAAAGACTTTCCAGGTTGTGTTTACTGTTCTATTTATAAAGCATTCTTAAACACCAATTAGAGTGCTATACGTTACAGAAAACATAAACATAAAAAAACAACATTGCATTATTCCCTTTTAGTATGCATTATCATACAAACTGTTTTTTTTTTAGACACCTGATAATTTATATATATTAGAGCAGTCACAACCACCCCTGAACCCCTACCGTCAATATAATCTGAGTGAGAAAGAGGGAGGAGAACAGGTAGGAGAGAAATAGAGCAGGGGAGTTCAAAAGGATTTAACTCCCTCAATTAAGTTGTCTCGTCAGAAGAACATTATCCCCCATCGATTCCCTTTAAGAGCCTCCATAATTAGTCTCTTAGCGTATATCATAATATAACCTAATTTGTAGGACATAACCTTAACCCACCTGCCCGTCACAACGAAAACCTAATAATTTTACTTTCTCTGTTAGAATCCAGGGAAGAAATTCCATCAAACGGCAAAATTCTGATGTTTGTTTAGCTCACAAAAGTGTTTGCTTGTAATAAGAGCAGAGATCAATTTTGTGATTTGATTGGTGGCTACCACTCTGGTTTTGTTACTAGTATATTTCCTTGGAGTCTTTATTGAGCAAAACATAGACAAGAAATTGATTCATTACTTTGTTTTTATAAATATTTATGTTATTTAGTTTTTAGAATGTAGACATTCCATTTATCTCACTGTATTACAGGTTTATGTGTGGGCAATATCTGGATTTAACAGATTTAATTAAAACTTCTGCCCCTACCCCACCCTTTCTCACTGCATCTGTGTTCTTCACGACACCCATACATGCAGATGCTAATATTATTAATTATTTTTTAATGCAATCACAAGCACTTTTCATCTAAGGGATCTTGGTAATTGTTTATGGAAATGGTCGTAAATCAGGCTCAGTGCCCTGGCTCTGCTGAACAACAGCAAAGAATAGCGAGCAACCTCATTATCAAAACATTATTTTGTAACAGTGCTGCAAGACAAAGTCACATTGCATGCGTTTTACTTTGTCCATAACCCCCCGACTCACACACACACACACCACACCGTGTTTGAGTTCAAAACCACACATTACTGAGACTCGTAAGATACTGAAAACGGTAAACCTGTGCACGCCACGCCGAAAGTCATTGTTTTACAGCTAGAACGCAAGATGCGGGAGTCTCCTGGACCCACTTTGCCTCTGGTATCTGCAAGGCTGAGGTGATTAGGATGGAAACTGGAAACAGAACCGGAGGCAGATTTGCAGAAGATACAGGATGCTCCAGCATACACGCACCATCATTACATATAGCAGAGCAGTTCTCCTTATACCGGTCTGGCCTCCTGGCAAACGAGCATTGTGCTTTAGATTGAAGTCACTCTCAGTCCTGTTACAGTGCAGTTACATATTATAAAAATGCAAAAGCTTTGCCGTTTGTTCATTTTTACATGGATATTATTGCTGGCGCTACTGATTATTTCCCAATATGGGTTCTGTAAATATGCTACACTTATATTTTCTATTATATTTTTCTTTTAACACATGCATACATGCAACTATTACACATCATAAGCGTTGAATGCAAATAAATATAATAAATCATTTAAAATTACTTTTCACAAGACACATTGTTCATTCCATTACAGCGTTGTAAACATGCCTTTTTTTAAAGTCTCAAAGAAATCACTTTTTTAGACTATTAACTAGTTGTCTTCTGAGAACAAATGCTAAAAAAGACACACAATCCATATAAATATTCTTAAACCCAGAAACCTTCCCTGCCCCATCCATTTTCACTATTTCATATTTGCCCCCAGCCTTTCTCTCTATCCTAATGAAATACATTTAACTGTATTAATTGACTGAATTATTAAATCATCAAAAGAAAATTCATAACTATTTAATGATAATAGATGGAATTTTTTTTTTCCTGCTAAGTTAAAAAGAAGGGATTTCTTTACACAAATACAAATTAACCAATAAAATGCAATAAGAGATAGGTAGGTAAGGAAGCCATTTTAAAAGATAAGGTTTGAGTTTTAACAATCTTTGCTGAGGAACAGGGTTGTTATTGTAACAAATTTTATTTTCAGTTCAGGCTGAGAAGAATGAAAGACACCTGTTTTTGAAGGAAACCAAAAATAGTGAACTGTATAAAGTTAAAATTCCCAGCTAAACAAATCTGAGCACTATTCATTATTTTTAACTGGCTGGGTATCACTGCGGGTTCACTGCGGGTTCACTGCTCGGTCCCTTGTTGGAAAACATAATGTCCATTGCTCATGCTATCTTTTCTGACACAGGTTAGTTAAAAAGGGACAACGGTAATGTTCATATTTATTCTTAAAGGTTAAGACAAAGTATTTAAGGTGAAAGTACTCTTAATTACTCTTTTGTACTGTGCTGAAAGACACTCACTATACAGTCCAACATCACAAATTTCCAACTGTTTTTGCATAATCTTTTTTTTAAATTATTATTATTTATTTTTTTCAGCACTTTATATCAAGCTTGTTTTATATTTAGGCACTCAAACCTTTAGATCCAAAAACTGCACAAGACTTTCCTCCAAGTCCCATCCCACCCCCTGTCCACATGCTCACGCCATACATACACAGTCATACACCTTAATTTGGGGATTTTAAAAAATATTTATAAAGAGGAAGAAAAACATGTGTAAAACGTGAGAAAGCATGACTTTTCCCCACTTTAAAAATGACTAGTTTAAACGTGCCAATTTCCTATCCGGGGAAACATATGTCAGACATATGCAGATTCGCTGGACTGGGTCCTGCCCAGATTAGGCGCCTGCGACAGATGGGACACGTCCTTCTTGCGCACCTCACAGATGGACTTGCGGCGAGCCTGCACGCCCCGAATAGCTGTCTTAATCTTGCGCCAGCCGAGGTGGTTGAGCTCTGCTAGGTTGAGCAGCACGCAGATGCCACTGACTGCAAACATGAAGACCAGGAAGACCGTCTTCTCAGTGGGTCGCGAGACGTAGCACTCGACCTCCTTCACGCAGGGATAGCGGTCGCACTCGAACATTCCGGGTACGTTGAAGCCGTACAGGAAGTATTGGCCGGCAAGGAAGCCGATCTCCAGCGCATTGCGGAAGACCACCTGAATGACGTAGAAGCGGGAGATGCCCTCCTGCCGCCGTACCTTGGCACTCTTGGCGTGTGTAAGCCCCCGTGGGGCGTTGGGAATCTCCTTCATCTCCAGACAGTCGTGGTCCTCCTTGCCCCCGCTGTCGGGGTGCTGTACCAGGATACCGTTGATGTTACGCAGCTTCCGGGCACTTTCGCTGCGCCCGTGATCACGCTCCATGTACGGGTGCAGGAAGGAGTAGCTGCGGTCACGCTGCTTGGCTGACTGGTGAACTGAGTACGTTATAAAGCAGAGGCTGGGCGTGCAGACCAGGATGATCTGGAAGACCCAGTAGCGGATGTGCGAGATGGGGAAGGCCTTGTCATAGCAGGCCTGGTTGCAGCCCGGCTGCATTGTGTTGCAGATGAACATGGTCTGCTCGTCCTCGTACACTTTCTCACCCACTATGCCCACGATAAGGATGCGGAAGATCACCACCACCGTCAGCAGGATCCTGCGAGGGAGGAATCAAGAAAACCAGATCAGGACAGGATGTCTTGTTTTTCAGGTGTCATTCTGTTCTACATGGTATATACCAACACGTCTTTGTTAGCCAACATTTCCAGTTCATCATAGATCTCTTGAACGGTATGTTAGCAGAAAGTTTGCTTGCATGCAGATATGCAGGTAGACTTTAAGTTTGCAGAGATTCAACGCAAATGAAATACAGGATAATCCTGTAATAAAACTAAACAACTGTTTAGTGAAGTTATTCCAAACAGATTTCTGTGAAGTGAATCAGTGCCTACATAAGTTTGAGTTTTTCACTACGATGTAATTTCACCGGAAAGTGGCTGACTCTTCTCAGATATTAGCATTTTCTTTCGCAATTTTGTGTGCATCTCAGCATTGCTGTGGTGTCCCCGAGCAATGCAAAACTGCAACATGCATGAGTTGCGTTGGACAAAGTGTCTGCTAAGCAACTTATGATTATAAACAAATTACACAGAGGAGCAAACTTTTGAAAAAAAAGTCTCTTGGATCAGAGAATAAAATTACAGCAAAGACACTTAAAATAAAACTGCACTGAGACTTACCTTGTTAACGTCCCACAGTTAACCTCCCACTTATTTATTTCACTTATTCATGCTCATTTGTTCTTGAAAACCACTTTCTCTATATAGATTCCCCTTCGAATGAAGCCTTTCAAAACACCTTTCCAAAGATCCACAAATAATGACTAAGATACACTTTTACAAAGTGTGCTTGACAACACTGCCGCTATTTAAAATGTAATTAAAAAAACATAGTACTCATATCATAGTTTTATCTAATTTAAATAATGAAACCTTTTGAGACATCCAGAGTTTCCCGGATAGAGATTAAGCCACATCCCAGGCTAAATTGCACTTTTAAACTAGACTAATAAAAATTATTGTATTATATTTATATTTAATAAATTTGGCTTTAAATAATCCCACACTCTAACTAATACCATTGCTATTAAGATATATATCAAGATCTCATTGTTTGAGTTAATATCATTGCTTGAGCTAAGTCCATTGAGCCAAGACAACAATATAGATTACCCTGATGCTGTTGTCAGGGCAACTGCAAGGTTAAATTCTAAGAGTACAGCAATTGTACAAAATTGTTTTTCAATTAATGTTCAAGGTGTAGACTCCAAATTTAGAATTCTTGTTTGAAAGTGGGTATGCCAAGACCTACTTCTTGTTCACCCCCTACCTTATAGCAACAGGATGTGGGCAAAAGTGCAACAAGCAAGGTCATATGCACACCAAAAGTTATGTGTAGCTCATGATTGGCATATGGAAGAGTCGTTTCCAGTAAGACATTGTGGTTTCAATCAAGATGCTGCAGCAGTACTTCACAATTAACAAAAACAACAGGGTCATCCGGATCCTCCGGTTGAAGATGATGATGAACCAGATGCAAACATTGACAGCGATGGACTGGCCTGCTGAGAAGAGTTAACTATACCGCACTTTTTTAACTGAAATTAAAATGTAAGCATGGTAACCAGCTTAAAATACCTTTAGATACTTCCATTGACCCATGATTTAGAAGCAGTCTTATTTAAGTTAGTGTAAAGTCACCTTTAATAAGAAGGATACGTGAAAATCTGCAATGCCACAGAAAAGAAAAATCCACACACTGGAAATTAAACTGCTTTTACTGCATTGCGCAAGGGATAGTGGTGAAGGGACAAAACAAGAAGTTCAGAGATTACAAAAAAGGAATTTATTCAAAGCAGTTTCTGTGGTATTAAGCAGGGACTCCCAGGACACACATTAGCCAGCACAACAATAACTCCCAAACAGGTAATCCACCTCTAGGTCTCGCGGAAGGTGATTTCATCCCTCCCCTTCACTCATTCTATGCTCCAGACGGACGCCACACCTCATGTTCCGAGCCCTGCCAGCGGGGTTAATAGGATAACTTAATCTCTTCCCCTTCCCCAACCACTGCTCCAGACCTCACCCAGCCTAGACTCACAAATATATTTTGAAAGGGTAATGATCCGAGGGGGGGGGGGGGGCATTGTAATTTAATTTTATGGGGGAATCACATCTCAGGGTTAACCAGAGGGGAGCCACTATCCATAATCTACCTCCCTGCTTCCCTATGTCAATAGCCCCTAAAGATGATTGGATTGAAAGTACTGGATCGGGCCCTCCTATTCTGCCGACTGGCACAAGGAACTGAAATCCTGGAGGAGAGCTCCCTCTGATGACCGTTTGTTCAGCTGGGTCTGCATCAGGGTCTGCCTTTAGGTTGATAATCTGAATGGGCTCATACTGCTACCCCCCTGTCTGAGGGAACATCTGCCTGCCAAGAAAAAAAACAAACAGAGGTGATACCAACACTGCCCTGCCAGGCTGGAGAGCCTAAGGGCCTGTCACTGCTACCGCTGCTCTGTCCTGCAGCTGGGGATCCTGGAAGACTACCATTTCCACGCCTATCACACCAGGATATAGCATAACTTGTCACGGTGGAATCAATTAAATAATGGTTCCAACACACACTCAAAAACATTAGTATGAGTCTTTTTCATTCAGAACACTGCAATGGCACGATGTGTTCCATTAATTATGAACCAGATGCGCACTGCTGTTCTCGCTATACAGTGCCATCAAAGACCACCTCTCACTGTCTCCCTCCTTATCTTACATGGCATCACTTAAGCAGTAATTCATTTAATATTCTGCACAAGACTGGTTCTCTGGGATGGCAACAAAATTTTAAACTGATTTTAAAAAATGCAAAGAACTATAAAAACATTTTTTTTCAAAACCATAAAGAAATATATTTGAAAAATGAATGGACTCTTGTTTGTCTGCCGCTCTTTGTTTGTTACCATGGCAACTGTATCCATAACCATTAAGCAGATTGGTTTCTGATGTGTGTAAATTTTTATGTGAGAGATGGCAGACTGCATGGAGATTTATTAAAAATTTAAATGAGGCAAAATGCATTTATATATAGAAATAGAAAGAAAGCATTTTAAAAAGACAGTCAGATAAGATATCAGAGCAGCGTTAAACACCAAAAGTCTGCAGGAAAACGTGGTGGAGGAGCAGACAGCGATTGGGAACCTTTGGGTGAAAGATGACGTGACAGTGTGAACCATGTGGTAGCAGCTTTAATTATAGCAGCAAGGTGCTGGAGGACTGCTTTCACACCATCTGCTCCTGATGCAGTCACATATCTGTGTCTGTGTGTCTGTATTCCTCTGTGTGTGTGTGTGTGTGTGTGTGTGCGTGTGCCTGTGTGCACCTGAATCCCTTTAATATGTTTCAGATGTCATGAGCCAGTTTTTCATGTTCTCAACCCCAATAGCAAAATCACAGTATATAGAGCTGTGGTTTTCAGCTGAATGAGCAAGCACAAAATAACAAATTATTTTCAATGGAGAATGAGTCATAAATGTAGAAGATATGTGCCAAACTGGCATGCTGCATGGTAGTGTAGAGGTGCCAAAGTCTGTAGTCTCTGCACTATTAGGCCCATAGGCAACCGATTTTCAGGTTAACTGATTAATATTGAAAGTGAAATACGATTCTTAAAGAAATACTGCTTCAAATCTTGGTTACATTAAAAGGTAGGCCTAAGCAGTCACAACTCGATTTCCACCAGTCTGGATACTCAGTATATATATATTGAAAACGTTCATCTGAGCTGTTTACATGTTTATGTGCAGAATAGTCGCGTAAATACAATTGTTCACAGCTGTTAGACTTGAATTGCGTTCTTCTCGTCATTTAGATGTACTTGTTTCCATCAATATAGGCCTACATTTGTTTGTTATTTTATTATCTCTTGGCAGTTGATGTCAATTTTGCAAAAACATAAAAAATGAATTAGAGAAATTAGCACAGTTATAAACTGGGGAAAAAATATTTTTATGGTGACATTTAAGCGCTGTAGCTGGCTGTGTAGCCGGAAGTCTGAAGATCCCAGTTCTGACACTCATATCTCATCCTCTAACATGGATTCCTCTACACAGCAGCTGCTTTTGTTAGCCTTGGGCAGCAGCAATAGCTACAGCTGACAGAAATCCCATTAACTATTCTTGAAGACGACCAAAATATACAGACAACGCTTGGTTTGCCCACAAACTATGTGTGGTTGAAATTTCACGTTTAATTGTGCATATTTAAAAATATATATATAAATCAATTAATCAAATTTTCATATGTAGCCTCTAAATCATTAATAACTTAACAAAAGAACAATTAAATTAAAAAACAGGAGAACAAAAAATAGAGAGTTTTGACGTATTGTATAATGATACAGATTGTTGGTCACTCTAGATGCTAATGGTTTTGTCAGCACCTGATCTCTTTCACGCACCCTACGTGATCCGTTTCAGGTTTTATTGGTAACTTTTCTGGGATCAGTTCAGATCAGGAGAGCAGGTATGAAATTATAGAAGATCCATTGTCGCCCGCTATCTAACTCTCTCTCTATCTCTTTAATTTTCCTTGCTTGCCATTTATTTCACTTCTGATTATGTACTCGCAGGGATTGCAGGAAAACAATAAGAATACAGCCAGGTGAATATGGCAGACGAGATTTCTCAATTAAAAGAGTCAACAGCCCTTTGTCTCTGTGATTGTGTATGCCATGGAAGGGGCGGGGTCTATCTGTATTTGCTTAGTCCTTTTGTGTTTTTTCTTCTGTCAGAACTGTATAATTGTAAGTGTTTATTTGTACAGTTTAACACTGCATGTGATGTGTTTCCCTTTCCTGTCTCTTTCTCATTTAAAGTTTCCAAGGTAACCTACACTATTTTCCATTTAGTATTTAATTTTTTTTTTTAAGAAATGGTAATGATTCATGTCTTCTTTTTTTATTACTTCATATTTTTTTCCATGCGGGGGCATGGGATGCTGGAGGTGCTGCCAAACCCCCATGTGTTGAGTGAGGGTAAGGTAACGATGCAGCA
This sequence comes from Hiodon alosoides, assembly GCA_025775065.1. Lineage (NCBI taxonomy): Eukaryota > Metazoa > Chordata > Actinopteri > Hiodontiformes > Hiodontidae > Hiodon > Hiodon alosoides. Next base: position 44,972 of record JAOYSI010036439.1, read on the forward strand.
TTTTTGGGTTTTGTTTGTTTCCCGATTAGTTTGACACATGTAAATCAATGATCTAGACTGCCAAGGTTTCAGCCAATGGTATTTCCATGAGTGAGCTGGTATGGAGCTTTTCAACCAATTAGCACTAAACATTCCTAAGCAAGGCAGGCCGTTTAGGGTTTTAATCACTGATTGTGTCAGCGCCGAATGCTGCAGGAGACGAGAGAGGCTTTCGCTAACTGTCATGTTGGATGAAAAACCTTCCGTAAATCTTGTAGTATACCACATTTAAAACAATAAAACATGTATTCTGATAAATGTGTTGCATTTACTGAGAGACTCTAGACTAGTGGTCCGACACATATGCAGAGCCCCCTCCAAGAAAATTATTTAAACACTAATTTGAAGAAAGTTCAATAATTTGCGTGTTTACCTAAATAGAGTATACATTTGAACTTAAGCTGTGTTTATTTGTCCCAGTGCTAAACAAAACCATTATCAGTTTTGTATAAATCGTAATATTGCTATACGGCTACATAATGATTAGCCCATACCATTCTGTCACCATTCTGTGTTATGCTAACAGTTAGTTTCAACCCATTTCATAAATTTTAATCCATTACATTGTTACCAAATAGATTTTTTTTGTATTTCTATGAATGGTTGCCATGATTCTAATAGTTTGGTGTTTACTCATTGAAGCAGATTGAAACCAAAAATATTTATAGTAACGCAAAGGTCTCTGATCAGTTCCTTTGGCCCAGGAGCTCGGTGAATGGAAGAACCCTTGGGACAATTCAAAAGTGTCTCCTTTCATTGCCGTTAATTATTGATGTGGTACATTTGTAAAAGAGAAAACATTGTGTATTGTGCATCTACAGTGTTGACTCACCTTAAATACCATTAATGTCACAATATTCTGCATCTTCCTGGCGTGCTCTGTATCCTATGATTTTGTAATATTTACTGTGTTTCAGAGTGCGAGTCTGAGCTTGTGTGAACGCACTGAAATAAAACATTTGGCAGTGTGCATTTTTGTCTCTAAATCACACTTGTCCTGCAGCTGCAGACTAAAAGCCTTAGTCACTGTCAAGGCCCAGTCTCCAGTGCTGCAGTCAAGCCCCCCTGTTGTTTCCTCTTCATAATTTAGGTAAAAGTATTAAAAATGACAACCTGGACTGTCACTGTAGAAGGAAAAGAGGAGAAGGGTAAGAGTGAGAAGGGAGAAGGATGATGAAGATGACGAAGAGGGTGTGTAAAGGAGGAATATCAGAGCAAACACAGAGTTAAGGGAGCAAATTGGAATCAGTTTAGAAAACAAAAGAATAATAAGCCATGGAGGCAATTATTTGGAAACAACCAGTTTGACAGCTTATTTGGTAAACTAAGTGTGAATAAATTGAGTGTGAGTAAATTGTAAAACAATTGATAAAGTGATGACAAATTATTGCTACAAATCAACTTATTTTCATGAGCCAAATGATTTAATACGACATGTTACTAATTCTTTAATAAAACTCGCTGTGATGTTCCTCCAAATACATGTGTCTGATTTTGTACCAATGTTTCGGCACCTTCTGCCTTCATTGAGGGCAATCTTCCCAATTTTCATATTATTGACCTAATTCTTACTACACTTATGCATACAAAATAATAAAGGTGTGAGAGTGTAAATTATAATAAGAAGGATGGCTTTGCTGGGGGAAGGACACATTTGAAAATTACATTACATGTGTATGTATACTGTATCTTGAGGACCAATCACATTTATGGGATTTTGTGTATAGTAATGAATAATATAACCTTGGTAACCTCAGACTACAGAGTGACAGAGTGGATGCGAATAATAAGGAATAACTAGACTTCTTAAGTAACTAGACTTCTTAACTTACATTTTATTGATCTTATTCAAGAATCTAAGACAAATCCTCGTGCTGTGCATTTCAGCAATTTGTTGGACTAGCAGTTCGACTAATTGCACTTTGATAAATCCCATACTTCACTGCAGTACGGCTCGCAGACACTGTTTAAACAGAATATACAGATTAAGCAAAGCACTGCATCTGCACACAGAGGTATTTTTCTGGTTCATCACTGTTTTGATTTCCTTTGGATTTTGATCACTCTGTGCCATAAAAAACAGAACACATTCTGCCAGCTGTGCACAAAAACAAATATGAATCATTTTTTTACACTGCATAGTTTTTTAGAATTATTATTATTCTACTGAATTACACATATATGTAAAAATAATAGCAAAAAATTAATATATATCTCTACTAGATGTTAAGATTATGTTGCCTTGAATAATATTCAAAAACAAGGGGCGTGCTGCAGTTTAAAGAAAGAACGGCTAGTTATTACTTTAATATAATAATTCAGATTACACATTGCTTGGAATCTTCACAACAGAAAAACAGACAAGCATGTAAATTTGCTCTCAACCATGGCAAGAACAGTACAAAAAGTGAACGATCTATTACTTCATAACACTAGAAATTTCTGATTACAAGATGACTCCAACTTTCTCAGCTCATAAACTACTTTTCTAGGGAATTTTCTTTAAGAAACAGCACTTATTCAGTTTCACCCCCCTGACATGTATCTGCTACAGACTTTTACTCATGATCACAGAAATATCCACATGAATCCATGGGTGCTTCACATAACTTCCACCTGAGAAGTACCTTTTCATTAAATATACAGCAACCCTCTAGGATGAACGGAATAAAGAGCGCTGTCCCTGATTAAGTGCCATTTTCTGAAGGACATAATGTTCATATTGACCTCTGCCTGCTCTGTATTGCAGTCCAGTAGCACTGCGTATACAGAGGCCCCCCCCCCTTCCCCCCGTCCCCAGGAGTCTCTTGGAAAACAGCAGAGCACAAACTGGGTACCACAGTTTACATTCTACCCACTTTTTTCATTTGGGAGTGCTAAAAGAATATAGGACATGGTACACACACACAAATACACACACACACACACACACACACACACACACAGACACAGAGAGAGCAAGAGAGGGAGGGGGAGAGAGAGCAAAAAATGGGAATTGTGTAGATAAACTGTATTTATAGGCAGCACACTAACATATGGCAGAGACCTAACATTTATATATCAAAAACCGTATTGGTTAAATTACGGTCAGAATTTTAACAATGAATCCATCCCAAATACGAAAAAAATTCATATAATCAAGTCAAATGAAGGACCAGGTGTTACACAGCACAGAGTGATGTTTACATACCTGAGGATTTATTGTGAAAAATATTCTTCAGTTCTATATGTATTATTTTGTGCATGTATTGTGTTGTATATGTACTGGTTGTCAACATGTATTGTCATATGTCAATTTTGATACTAGGAAGTATTACACATATGAACATGTGAAGGAGCTTGACTAGACAATTTAAACAATCTAGACTGAACTTTCATGTACTGGTAATTAAATCCATAGCCATAATGAAGGACATTAGTGATTAATTTAATTTGACTATTAAAAGGCTCTTCGATTTAAAACATTAGCATATTTCCATATTTATTTAATGGAAAACCCAGTTTTGCAGGTGACACTGTCAGATAAAAATTGGCAAATACTTCCAATTGCTATGCAGTCGTGTGAATGAATCACACAACTATTTGTGCTATGTAGTTGTCTGAATGAATAATGCTTTAATAGGAAGACACAAAATACATTTGCTTGTAAAAGTCTAATTTTATCCTCATTACGTTCAAACTTTGTGCACTGGTCCAGTACTGGACTAGCAAAAGCTAAAGTGTTTGCTTTTTTTTGGTGTTAAGCCCACATAATTTGTCCTTGTAGATAGGACCGTGAACCAGATTAGTAAGAAGAGCTTGAGAATGTGTTTTAAATAGGGACATGACAGGTACATTCCTCACGGTGAATCAAAGGGGTTGGTTTTCACTACAGTACTAGAGTATTGGACTTCTTTTGTTTTAATAACAAAGTATTCCCGACAACACTAATATGCCATGGGAAGGGCATCTACAAAGCAAATCAATGATGCCATGACAAGTGCATGTGCTCTATGTAGGTATGCATGTGCTCCAGGGACAACAACAGGCAGTCACAGTGCTGTTACGACATTGCAGCATCCCTGAGAGAAGGTTATGTGTTGGGGTGGGCTTGCAACTACACAAACGAGTCTATTTATGTGGTATCACATCACATTAAACCCATATTTTTTCACACAATCCAGAGTTAACAATAAATACATTGTACCTCTTAGCCCCTAATCATATTCATTCATTCTTAGCCCTCCTGTTACCAGGGAAGAGCACAAGGAGGTGGGGAATTCACAGGCTGTCGTGGTGCATTACTAGAGTGTGATGGATCTCGGTCTTTACTATCCACCACAATGCAGAACACAGGGATACCTGTGGCACCGTTAAAGCTATCCTGGATCTTCCCCTGCCATACAGCACCATGATCATTTCAATCAGGTAGGTATCTTAAAATTTTGAAATCAATGGTTTGGGTATCAGGCTAGTTTCCTCATGTACGGTGTGCTAAAACCCGGCCGGGGATGTCTCTGGAGTTGAAGTATCAGCATCCTTACCGTCCAATCATGGTTGAGTGCTGTTGGACAGCAGCTTCCAGCAGCCGTTCCAGAATCGTCCACTCCCCCATGGTCATCGAAATACAGTCACCGCAGTCTGGGGTAAAAACTCCTTCAAGCTTTCACTTTTCCTGGGTTTCGCAAAGCTATCTACTGTTCATCCACCTTCATCCAGTTTGCTTGCTATCACCTATGTCAGTGGAACAAGCTCCTCCTAGTTTCTTCTTTGCACCTGACTGCTTTGTTCTTTGAAAGACTCCCTGCCAGTCAGCTGTCCTCACTGAGCAATGTGCTACCTGACCTTCTGTGCTTGCTGTGTACCACAGTGCTGCACTGTTCAATGTCTCTCTGATTTCCAGGTGCTGCAGAGACTGTCCTTTCCTTTTGCATGTAATGATTATTAATCCTAATCACTGCGTGTGACCGTAATGATCTTGCTGACTCCCCCTCCCCAACCCCCACCCACTAACCTACGAGACAATCCCCGCACCTGAAATGCACCAGCTCCTGTTGTAAACCCTCATTCTTCCGTAGTGCCGAGCATCTGCCTTCAATGTACTGTGCAGTGCCGACACTCAGCACTGAGCTGAACCCTCCTCTCCTGAGCTACACGCACATAGTGAACACATAGAGTAAAATCAAAACATACACATGCTCAGTTAAAGATTTTATTATGTGCCGCATTGTTTCTTGCTATGTGCCTGTCACTTCTAACTACCCTAATATATCCTCCTGCAGCTGCAAGGCCTGATAACCACCCAGGCACAAAAGCGTACATGCACACATGCTATTTAACTCACCGTATTTATATATTAAAAATGATTCCTCCCACAAGGACAAACTAACACACAGCATACCGATGGGTCCCTGCCCTTTTCCCTGTGTAAACCCAGCGCTGCCATATCTATATCCCTGGCCAAAGAATTATACATCCACTCAAAATCATAGATCGATGTCTACATTGTAAAAAACATTTTACGCTTTCCATCCTTCCTCCTCACCCTCTCTCCCTGTCTTTTTGTATTAGACTCCCTCTCTCCTTTCCGCTGTCACTGTCTATTTCCTTCTTAGTCTCATTCTCTGTTTGATTCCTTTCCCTTCTGCTAGCTCTTTCTCTCTCTGTCCTTCTATGAGCATGCCCCGCCCCCTCTCCCCCCGTTCTCTCTCACCCTGTCATGCTTGTGTCCTCACTCTCTCTCTTTGGCTTGATCTCTGCTAAAAATGTGCTTGGATTGCTATTTGCTGCTTCATTGGCTCTCGTAAGAAATCTGTCCTCCCTATGCTATTGCTGCTCCGTACAACTCTCTTTTAATAGTAGTATTTGAATAAGGGATTCTACAGGCCCAACCCCCATTCTCTGCAGTCTTATCCACCCCCACCCCTCCACACACACACACACACACACATCCTCGGTATGGGGTTCTGGTCGTACACTGGTTGTCTTTCTCTCAGAGGCACCCATCCCTTACATGTGCCAGAGGGTTAGCGAAAGGAATTACAGGCCTGCTCCTCCATCTCTCATTGTTCCCCCTTTTTCCTCTCCCTCCTTTCCTTTCTCTCACTGTATTATCCATCAGTTATGACAGGTGTGTTTTCCCCCCTTTCTCTGCTCTGCACCCTGCTTGCATTTTCCTTTTTCTCACCAATTTCTTGCACTGCAATCGCCATTCCTTCCTACCTCCTCCCCTCCATTTATAAATAAAGCTGGAAAGTACATTTTGTGTTATGACAAAGGATTTTTTTGTTTGAGGCTTCTGGCTGTGCAGTGAGGTAGAGAATGTCCACCAAAACATGAGCAGTTACATAGTAAGAGCCTCACTCTTGTCGACAGACCCCAAAAACACAAATGCACACGTAGCTCCCTTCAAAAACAGAGGGGGTGGCTTGGAGCTGGCCGAGGTCACATATAGACAAAGATAGAGAGGGAGCTGGAAAGAGAGAGGAAGCCAGGGATTCAAAGCCAGTAGGTCACCTTTTTTTTTCTTTCATTTTTCAAGTGGAGCTAGAGGGGGGTATATTGTGCCATGTTAACATTGAACAAATTGAAATTGAGGTTTGTGCAAAGTGATATCCTGTAGAATTGTTATACCATGCATGAATCCTCCCTTATAGAGTTGAATAGGCAGGGTCAGAGAGAGATGGGGTAAATCATCACGGTTTATGAGTATAGAACACCATTTAATATAACTTCTTCGGTGGACCAATTAATTATTAGAGCAATATATCACTCCTTGCTCAGTTTGAACTATATACTGATGTGTGTGGACTGATGTTTAAGAATAAGAAGGGCTCTTGAGCTGAAATTTTGACGGGCATTATAACCACAAAGAAGAAGCAGAGAAACCCACGTGGGTTTATTTTAGTTTTTTTCCTGCATCCCTCCTCATTTTCCCCTCTGTCTGTCTGTTTTGTAGGTGGTGCTGTATGTTTCTCTGGTCAACTGATAAGTGTTATGTTTATTCATTTATTGGGGATCGTTCATTACTCACTGGTCCATCAGTGAAATGTCACACCGGGGACCGAAACATCAGACAGGGGAACCACCAGGATAACCCTCACACACACGTATTGACACACTGATGAAAGGAATGAAATGAGTTTTCCTTATTGTTTTATATAGCGGTTTCATTGTATAGCTACCTCGTCTTGATGTGAAAACATCAAATACTGTTTAAATAAATGGACAGAATTCCCATTTTATTTTTCTACAAAACTACTAGAACAGCATATTAGCAGAGAACCCATTCCTAAATGGGTTTTATTGGAACATAATAAATTCAATCAATTCCAATCAATTAAATATGGTTATTAATTACTCAGGAAAGCATTGTTTCTTTGTTAGGAATAACAAAATATGTTAACATTTGAGCAGTGCAATATTATCACACTTATTATTATACATATATTATTCTTAGGGCTAAGCCATTCTAAAACAGCTCTATCCAGTAACCAGTAACCCTGGTTAATATTGGCATTTATTTATTGCCAATCTACACAATCAATAAAGTAAATTTAAGAGGCAACTGAGGATAGGTAATCTGGATTAGAGGTCACTCAGGATTAATCCTACAGTGCCTGCCACCAAAGGTCAGCAGTAAATTTGCTTCTCCTTGAATTAAGATTCAAATTATCTACATCACCAAAATAGTGATGATGAGTGGACTAACAAGGGAATTTATAACTGTTGGCTATAACTGAGTGGTATCTTGCAATTAACCTCTACAAAATTTTTTTTTTGTTAGAATCAGTGCAACCACACTTAAATAGCATGTGTCGAAGATGACATCAAATGAATTTTTGAATTGCATTATTGAGCAGAAGCAATAATACGGAAATAATAATTAATTTAGTACTTTTATTACGGTCAGCTTTATTATTACTGTGAAGGGAGAGACATCGGTAAGTAGCAGCAATAGATATTTATACAAGCACCGGTTCAACTAATCTGCTTTGCAAGTCTGGGATCCTATTGTTTTTCCACTTTCTTTCTTTCTGGAATTTGTATGCCAGTAGACCCCATACCATTCAGGAAGGTGCAATTGGTGGTTGCCATGTCAATGTTTTTTCTTATTTTGCTTCTGTGAGATTCTCCAAAAAAAAAAGTCAATAACTTCTACACCCATTGATGATTTTTGGCAGGGTTATAGAGAGAAATATGATAAAGCGCCACAAAAAATATGGTGCAAATTGTAATTGCAAATATTTTAAAATTCCAACTTTGATTATACAGCCCTCCAAACCATACCCATTGTCAAAACTATGAGCATTTTTAAAATCGAAACCATGTGCAAAATGAGGCATTGTATTTCGCAGGGCTTTTAATTGGAACATTGGTATTATGGTATTATTTCATTATCACGCTTTCTATTTCATAATATTATTTCATACGCTCAAGAGGGCATGTCAATCAATACAATTGGGCGAGGTTAACAATGTCATTGGTCCAAAGTCCTTGCACAAGAGTGTAAGGCTACAATAGTAGTTGAAGTTGACTGTGCGATGGTGTCTAGCATTGCCGCATCAGCTACTCTGCTCAGCAATTGATGAAAACATTATGGCTATATCAGAGCTCCTCCAACAAGCTGACACGATGAACACGACTTGACATATAGACAACTAGTCATAGTACCTAACTAAATTGCAAAGGAAAATTTGAAGGAATAAATGAATGAGAGGCAATCACATGGCAGCATGTGTGAATAAGCATATAATCTCAATTGAAAGGCCCATTTCTTACCTAATCAATAAAACACTGTTCGTTGACACATATGTGCATAAAAACGGAGCCATGATCGACAGCTACAGTCACAATTAAATTCTATGTTGCCTGTCACAGTTTGCCCTCACTTTTTGTTTTCTCTCAACTTCTAGCTCTTGTCAATTATCCTGTTAACATTCCACAGACCCATGTGCACTGTTTTGCTCACTTCCGTTTTCATTGGCCCAGCACCTTCCCACTTGGTTTTCTGTTTTCTATTTAAACCCTGTACTTCGCCTCAGTCGGGCTGAGTTATTGTTTTTGTGTTCTGTTTTGGTTTAGTATTTGTTTAGAATTTAGTTAATAATGATTGTTTATTTCTTTGAGCTGTGCTTGGATTTGTTTTGGCTTTAGTGCATTTGCACCATGTGACATCGCCCTTCAAACCATTTGCTGAACAGATATGCTGCATGTTCTTTGTGAGATGATGTTACATCTAACTTATTCCCTCATCTTTTGAGTTTGCCACATGCAGATGGCCCCTGTCATTGCTGCTTGCAGTTATATTAATTTGTAGTAAGCTAAACTAGTCTCTAAACTAACATTTTTGAAGAAATGTTTTAACTACAGACCGACTTTGTACACAGTACAAATTTGCAGTGACATCTCACAAAACTTGGTAACTGCGGGCAGGTTCAGTTTGACCCTAAAATAGACCTATTTTCCGACTTAATCAAATGCACGAACTTCTCCTTCTCTAACTGCAAAACGCATTGATTTGAGCTTTGTCTGTTTAGCATGGCATTTGAAAGGAATGGAGATCGCGATGCTTCAGAAACTTGGGTCCCACAGGATGGCCTCAATGGACCCATGCTTTGTGGCAGCTGCTTGAACCCGTCATTGCTACTTTAAGCTATATATTTTTTCTCAATTTCTACTATTTTTATAAGATTCAGTTTACAGTGATTTTTTTTTGTTTTGTTCTCTGCTGACTCTTCTAGTTTGGTAAAGGATGACTTACT
>JAOYSI010036439.1:54853-64950 GCA_025775065.1 Hiodon alosoides
ATAAGATTCAGTTTACAGTGATTTTTTTTTGTTTTGTTCTCTGCTGACTCTTCTAGTTTGGTAAAGGATGACTTACTTCTTATTATTAATAGATGACCTTCATGATCCCAGCTCATCCCTTAAATGTTTGATGGGATTCGAATTGGGTAAGTAGGGCATGTTTTTTGAGTGGTCGGGTTGGCAATTTTCATCTCGTGTCAATTTTTACTACATCGTGGCCTGCCGGGCATGAGTAGTCCTAGAGTAATTGGCTACCAGCAGCCTTGAAACAGCTTTTTTTTTTTGCATATTTTAAGGCAAAAAAAATCTCTACATTCCAAAAAAAAAAAAACCCACTCTTTTGGGAACCTGTAACTTTCCAGCTTTTAAACTGCTGAAATAACGTAAATACAATGCAGACTATTTTACCTTTTAAAAAGTCTAATACTATTATAACGACAATACTAAAGTATTACTACTACTCTATAGGGAAAATGCCATGAGTGCTTGGGCATTTTATGAAATCGAGTTCCTTTCAAGGACTACTTTTAACAAGAGACAGCAAGAAGGTAAACCAAGATTGTTGTGGGCTGAAGAGACCAGGAGTTCTCAAATAAATCCTCATTAAAGCAACCAGAAACCAACAAGGTATTTTAAGAAAGATGCCGGCCCAGATGTTGATGCAGTGTATCCTGGGAGGCAAATGTGCAATGGTGCTAAGTAAGCCTATGCTGTATCTTATGAGAAACCAGCTGACTGGTGTGCTAGAGTCATAGTGGTCTTTAAATGGAACACTGAATATGTATCAGCTATTCAAATCTGGAAAAAGTAGCCACACCGCTATCAGAAAACCTAGAGGCACCAAATGTGATGTAAAAATGCCACTGGGGTTTCCCCATTTACATTCCCAAGCACCACCAGAAAAGAATGTGACAAGTTCCCAAAGCGCTGAAGAACCAGAAAATATCGGGTATCTGGGGCACAAAATCTCTTCTGGGGTAGAAACAGAATCTGAAAGGTGAAAGTGATTACATTCAATGTAGGGTTACCGAGTGGCTCAGGTGGTCATGCATAGAGCCCTACAATGCAAAATCGCTGGTTTGAATCTAGATCACGTGATTTGACAGAGTAGGAGTCCCAAGTGACGGCGAAAAACTTGCTGAGCAGCGCCCCCAGGTACTATGGTCTTAAGTCAGCAATGGGATGCAATCAGCTGCCAGCTAACAGTGACCTCTGTTGACTTCTGGCCCAGAAATGATGTCAGAGGGACATTCTGATCCTTATGTTGGTACTTTTTTCATTCAATGGTATTAAAAGAGAATATAGATACACAATACATCCCAATATTAACCAGAATTTATGCAGTGAATTACCAGGTGCACTCATACATATGTTCTGGTCCAGTCCAGCTCTGAACCGTACCTCTGTTTTTGGTGCTCTTTCTTGGGGCTTGTGTTGAATGTCCCACCCCTTTCATAGCTCTCATTGGAGTTGGCCTAATAAAAAAGATCCCCATCTCCAAAACACAGATAAATGCATTAGCCAGAATTATCAAGGCTTAGATTGCAGTGGAGCATATGTTTACTATTGTCAAGGCCTCAGTACGCTTTCTTTCTGTTAATAAACGTAGTAAATTACTCTCATCTTCCTTCAATCACCAAGTGAAGGGAGAGTTTCTTTGAAACTTAATTTTTAGTTTAGTTTTTTGCTTTCTGCGAAATTGGTGAGGTAGCATCAGTTTCTCTGCCAGAAGTGATGATGTGAAAGAAAAATTGCCTCCTGGCCTTTGGCAAAATTGTTGCAAGCGAATACCCTTGGTGGCTGAAATTGCCCTAAGCATCTGAGAACCTATGAATACAAGAGTGTATTATTTAGCCTCCTTCTACTAGAGATAAAATTCTAACACTTACCATCCTCTTTAGTTACCTTACATAATTTCTCTCTGTAACAAACTAATTTATGAAACACAAAAGTGGAATTTAATTGTATCTTAATTTTAAATACTTTATCATAAAAAGCATATAAAAGTTTTTTTTTTTTTTTTTTTAAGTAAAAAGCATTTAAGATTTGCTGTCACTCTGCCCTACCCTTGATGTCTACCATATTTCATATGTATTTGCCAAATGTAAAAATTAATTAAAAGTACATTGTTTCAGAGGTACAGTTTTTTGTGAAATCCATCCCATTTCACTTTAATTATTTTTTAAATAATTGCGTGGGGGTAAAAAAAAAATTAAATAAAAAGATTGAAGTGTCCAAAGCTATGACGTTGACAAGCAGCAGTCATGGAATCTAGTAGACTCATTTGGCCATAAGACAGTCATGTACCCTCCATCAGAATCATTTCTTCCATGCAGAAGAAAACTCTTCTATGGGATTCAATAATGGGAATTATGAGAGATTGGATTCATGAAACATGAAATTTTGAAACTGCCCCATAACAACTGCAAATTGGAAAAATGTCCTGAGATACAAGGAAATTGTACATACATGGCATCAAAAATACATGCAAACACTCCATGTTAAGTCTATGGCTGAGGGAAAGCATATCATTCCTGGGTATTGAAACACGCACAGTGACATTCTCTCTTTGTTGTTCATGTTTGGTGATCAACTGTGATAAATTCTGAGATAGAAGTGCATCAGATGTTTTAAAAAATAACATTTGCACTCGGTTTGAGAAAAAATCATAAATGACAAATAAATGTCATGCAAAAAGTTACGCAAAAACATATTTCTGTATTGACACCTGTCTCCTCAGTATCATAAACATTTTCACATTTGAGAAAAATATATATTCATATTTAATTCCCAATTAAACGAACACTTCCTCGTTGTAACTTATGGTCCTTGGAAATGAAGGCTTAGACTTAAAATGATTTCTAAATTTGTCAGGTACTCTGTAAAACACAAAATGTTCTTATGTTCCTGATGTTAAAAAAAGATGGTGCCGACCATGAATTCAGGTGCATTGTGGGTGAACAGTGACTGAGGCGACGGCCATTTTCCTGGTGGATGCCCCTTGCTGCCATTGTGTGAGAGGCGCAGTAAATACTGACACTGCCGGACTATTAAAACATTTATTTCATTCTCTAACCGAAATTTGTGAAAGGTAAGTGCCAAAAATGTTGAGGTTTACGAATCTAAAATACTTTTTAATGCTTTTATAAAAGTTTGGAATGGATATAATTTGACTATATATATGTATATTTTATATTCGTCGATCCACAGAACGAAAACAAATTCGACTGCCGAGACGATATCGAAAACCCAGGCTCTTTTCTAGCGAGAGGGCTGAGAAAAATCCGTTTCACTTTGAGGGCTATTTTCTCTTTGGTTAAAAACAGTTTTCGGTTGTTGATCTCTGCTTCGAAACAACTTTTTGTGTTCCCTGTGTTGTCTACTTTAATATGCTATTGATTTTGACCGGAGCAATTGTAGTATTTCCTTGTTTTATATTAAAGTTTATGCCCCTCTCCGCTATAACGACACTGGCTTATACCGTCTGTCTTTGAACAGCAGCCATGGTCTCCCGGGTAGAGGCGGGGCCTATGAACAGTGGAAGATGCCTGCTCTCGTGAAGTCTCTTTAGACTAAAAATTCGTCATTGGTCATTTGAAACTGCACCTACCATATGATTCGCTACATTGAGTTCTGGAGGCGTTTTTGACAAATGATCTATAAACACATCGAAATGTGTTAAGCGTATCCCAGTGCGATTTGGATTGGCTAGTTTGTTGCTAGGGTTTTTTTCGACGGTGTGGAAGTGTTTGTCATGATAAGATATTCTTGAACTACTGAAGTTAATTAATAAAGTTACGGGCTGTGTAAATCATTTTAATAAATGCGTTGTACAGTCAATAACCGTAACTTAACTATAACATGGTGTTATATGTATGCATGTAGGAAACATTAGTTTTTCTTTGTTGTACTCAGTTGAACTGCCATGGCTCGTACAAAGCAGACTGCTCGTAAGTCAACTGGAGGTAAAGCTCCACGTAAGCAGTTGGCCACCAAAGCTGCCCGCAAGAGTGCCCCCTCCACTGGTGGGGTCAAGAAACCACATCGTTACAGGTGAGGCTTAAGTCCGGGAAACACACGGATGTACTTTGTTCTAATCCCATATGATTGAAAATTATTGTTTTGTACATATTTAATCATTTGTAATGGAAAATCCACACAAATATGAGTTTTATGTTGGTATTTTTTATATTCTCTGAAGCTTGCGGCCGAAAGATTTGCTTTCAATAAATAGGCAATTTTTACACATTATAATATTTTCTTGGTTTTTATTTGCAGTGCTCAACATTTGAAATAAAAAAAAAACAAGATTTATTATGCGAAGTAGATTTTGAGTTACAGACTGCTATACAAACTATATATATATTTATATATAATGTATATATCATCCCTCTGCAAAAATAATTCTGGTAGCATCTACAAAAATTCAAGGGAATCTGACAGTGATAAAATATACCTGCTTTATAGTCAATACAACTTTGTAAAAGGGTCTCCAAAAGCTCTATGGGCTGCAATAACAAGTTATAATTTAGTATTTCTTAAACAATTAAATTTGGAAAATTGTATGAATGAAGCCTTTCTTTTTCAGTCTTTCCTGCATTAAAAAAAAATATACTGTTGAAAAGTATGGTGTTCGGTTACAGCATTGAGGCACTGTTGACAATCAGTCCATCTTTTCATTGTTTTGGAATTTATTGAGGGAAAATGTCTCTAGATAATGTTTCTTATTGTCATATAAAATACCTATCTGTTGTATATAAATAGAACAATAATGAAAACTAAATGCTATGCCTATATATATATATATATATGTATATGTTTTTTTAAACTGAAACAAGCAAATCTAAACAGGCACAGTTACAAATACTTTTCAATGCTGTGCAATACATTAATCAGCTGAGTGCTCTGCCACTGAACTATGAGACGAAAGCTGGCTCTGAATAGCATATGGCTTTTACTGAACGGTAACCATATCATCATTAGTTTTAACATTTAGATTACAAGAAATAGGATCTCATACTGTAAGATGAGGATTGTATAGGTAAATATACCCAGTATTTTTATAAAGAATGTCTTTCTCGGTCTGTGATGCAGGCCCGGCACTGTGGCCCTACGTGAGATTCGTCGGTACCAGAAATCCACGGAGTTGCTGATTCGCAAGCTGCCCTTCCAGCGGCTAGTGAGGGAGATTGCTCAGGATTTCAAGACCGACTTGCGCTTCCAGAGTGCTGCCATTGGGGCCCTGCAGGTAAGTGTTTCAACCCTCAATGCACCTCTCAATGCCCTCTGCATATGAGCCACACTCAAGACCAGTTTAACCCTAAACTGAACATATTGATTCATACTGATTGAATATTTATTGTCTGTAATATGGGATGGTTCATGTCTTTAATACTTTTTTTAAAATTTGTAAACTACCCTCAACATTCAAATAAAATTCCTTATAACCAAATCGTGATTAATCCTCAGCTAATAGAACTATTGGTTGTGAATGGTCATGCATAGGGGATTCTGGGCATTCTACTTAATGTTAACATCGAGAAGACACTCCGAGGCAATTCAGAGTATGTCAATGTATCCACAGGAGGCCAGTGAAGCTTACCTGGTGGGCCTATTTGAGGACACAAACCTGTGTGCCATCCATGCCAAGCGCGTCACCATCATGCCCAAAGACATCCAGCTGGCACGTCGCATTCGTGGAGAGCGTGCTTAGACAGCCCCCAACTCAAATTTACAGCCAGCTCCCTCCCTTTCTTTCCCTTTTTCCAAATGCTGCCCCTCTTTCTCTTTTTCTCCATATAGGCAGCTTATGACCCCTGCCCTGTCATACAGTCTTGACCCACTCCTTATCCTTTCCTTGTTAGTTTTTAGATGAACTATGATCATAATAATAAAAAAGGGTTTGTAGGACATTTTCTGTCATAGTCCTGTGAGCAACAGACATGCTTTTTTGTTGAAGTTTGTTGCTGATCAGGCACATTTGCTAGCAGAGTGTAAGGGTGTCAGATTGATTTATACTCCAGAGTTCCTTTATGTATCTTCCTTAATTTACAGACAAGGGATGTACAAAGAAAAGATGGGCTGTCTTTGAAATCAGATAGAGATGATGCTCTGACTGCTAGGTTGAAAGAATGAAAAGTGGTGCATTACAAGAGGGTGGCATTTGGGGTTGGTTTGCTGAAAGGAGCAACAGCTTCTTTAGCAGGGTGCTAGAAAACTACCTCCGATCAACCATTCTTTTGGTGCATTGCACCAGAGAGAGCAAAGGAAGCTTCTTGGTCAGAGTGTTGTTCTTGCGAGAGGGTTGCTTGTGTATGGATTTTCATTCTGTTGAGCAACACAAATTATATTCAGCTACAACATAATAATTTGTTAATTACTTTATTGATGATTACTGTTATTTGTATTGTTGGTATGGTATAATTTTTTTTATATCAAATGTTTTTTTGTTTTTTTTATCAACACAAAAAATAATTTTTAATAAGAGTACAATAACCCTCAAACGTTTTTGTAATATCAGATATTTTTATTTTTAAATCAAAGCTTATGATTAAGGTGGGCAGCCAGAGAAGAACATTATTTGGCAGTTCTTAATTTAGAAAATGTATATTGTTCTTGTAGTATTCTTGTATCATCCTGATTAGGATTCCATCCCAGTTTTTTTTCATTTTAAATTGGCATTGGATATTTCTCTGGAGACAAAGCATTTATTTTCACATTAATGGATTGAAATTTGTGGTTAGTTTAATTCTCTATGCTCTACTTTTAAATCTCACTACCAATCCAGCCTGTATCATTTCTCATTTAAGATATTCCATTATTTCATTAAAAACCTTTTTTATTTTATTTGTGTTTTCAGGTAATCTTTGTAATTCCCCGGTTTTTGAAATTAAGTTGGTAATAAATATCGAGTACATCGACTGATCTGTTTTGTGCTCCTTGTTCTACAAGCATTATTAAAGGTGTAATGATTTGTTATTTGTAAGGATTGAGCGCTTTGTATAAAGGTCTTCACTTAATAGGTGGCAGATCAGAATGAAATAGGACACACAGATGTGACAAATTTAGGTGAACGAGGTAGAAGCAGACAAAGAGGTTTTGTGCAAGAAAAAAGAAAACAGCCACAAACTAAAAGTGAAAAATGGCAAGTCGGCAACGGGAGGTCATGATCATCACAAAATGCAGAAAACAACATTAACTTTAATAACATTTAAATAAAACATAAAAAATAATTATCAATTGATACGGAATATAGCCTCAGAATGATGGCTTTAACCAGGCCAATTATGGATTGCTATGTAGACTGCGATCTATTACTCTTAATATTACTAAGTTAAAATAAATGTGGCTAAAGGAAAGCGCTGTGGTAAGGACCTACATTTCCTCTATTCTCTGAAAGCAATGGCAAGTCACTGTTAAGTATTGATTCGCATACTAAATGATCGATTTTGCTCCACTGGAAATTTGATTTTTTACTACACTTGGTAGAACTGGTGAACTTGAGGTCAATTTTCAACTGTAGGTCAACTGTAGAATTACAGGGTCAAGATCCCATAGGTTAGAAAAGCCTAGAGCCTTACTTTAAGCCTGGGGAACCATAAGACTTACAATTAATAATAATATGAGGCGTCTCTCATAATACCAAGACTCGACTTCATTAAATAAAATTGCTCATAACTTCATGGGGATGATCTGCAGAAAAATACTAGATAAAAAGCCAAGGGATTATCACTGTAACATCCTGAAAAAATATAATGTTCTCAACTTTGACAACTACTTATTTTATTCTGATGTATGCCTGATGTTTAAAATTATTCAGGATCTCGCACCCCCTCCTCTTAGAGGATGCCTGGCCTATCCCTGCAGTGTCAGTGCCAGCAGGACTAGAGCATCTAATAGGGGTGACTTGGTACCGCAGTTTAGAAAGACAGCCTTGGATCTGCTTATATATATATACACACACATATATATTTGTATATATATATGTATATATATAGCAAAGGAAATTGTCTAAATTATGTTATGCAATCAGGCCTATGGTAGCTGTGCGGGAAATGTATTGTTTTTAAAACTCAGTGATCACACAAAACCTTATGAAATGCATCTTCAGTCAACAGAGAAAGGAACTGACAGTCAGCTGTTCTCACTACGGTGAGGTTAGGACAGTGCACTCAGCCCATAGAAATGACGTAACCATTCTGTTGTGATCCTCCAGAAAGACGGTGGCGCTGCTTCGTGGAGCGAAAGGACAGATACCCATTTCTAGTCCTGCTACTATCTATGACAACAATATGCATCATGTATTGGACTGAAACAACCCTACGTATGTGCTCGTTTACTAGCGTATTAACGGACAGAAATTCGATAGAAATATAAAAAGAAAGCAAAACGTTTTAAAAGACAGAACGGAGATAATTGTGACATTAGACTAAGCGGTCTCTCTTAGTTGTGTCCAGGAGTGTAGTTGCCACTCAGACGATGCTGCGGGACACGAAAGCAAGTTGTACCTTTGTGGAGGACAGCTTCAGTCGATTCTCGTCCCAGAGTAACATATATGGACTTTGTCAAGCTGGAGAGCAGGAATTACTTGCTGCAACCCTTAAAGGCAAAGTTGTGTGTTTTAAGTATCAAGACCTCAGACAAAAAATTAGACCTGTCGCGAAAGAGGTGCAGTTTACTTATATCCCAGGTAAGCGAAAGTCGAGAATCGTAATTTATATTTCTGGCACTTTATTTTCAGGGCTGAAATCATAAATGATGGGGGTCATTAATGCAGTCGATTTAATTAATGTAGAAGTGTATGTCAGCTGTTTTCTAACATTTAAATTTAATTGTGTGTAGTTATACCTCAACGTTTCTTTCCGTGTCTAATATGTACACGCGTTTTCTGTTGTCTTCATGCGCAGTCGATGCAGAGATTGTATCGATAGATTCCTTCAACAAGTCTCCACCCAACAGAGGACTTGTCGTGGGCATCACATTTATAAAGGTCTGCCTTTTCAACATTACACATAAGCTTTTTTGTTTGCCTTTTTGTAACTTCCCAGATTAAACACCCTCTCTGTTTCTATTCGTTAATGCCTTTATCGGGGAGCTGATTTTGTGTAATCTTTCTTATTATGCTTGGGAAAAAAGCAGTACTGGGGAAAGAAATATTTTCTCTTCTGTCCTGCCCTAGGACTCTGGTGATAAAGCTAGTCCATTTCTTAACATCTACTGTGACTATGAGCCGGGCTCCGAGTTCAACCTTGAGTCGATAGCACGTGAGTTTTCAATGGAGCTTTCGTTACACACTCTGAAAACGACCTAAAGCGACGCTCAGTATAGTCTGCTATAGTACAGTATATATATATATTTTTTTTCATTTTCATTGTAAGAATTATATTAATTTGTTTTCAGGAGTGGAAATTTGTGTTATATTATGATGTACTTTGAAAATGCTTTCTCAATATAGAGCACTATAAAGCTTACAGAATGTTATTGCAGCGCACTTATTGTGCACCCCCTTGTCCGTAAGAAACACATGTGCTTCTAACAACTTTGTCTTCATCAAGTTTTGATCTGACCCACAGAGAGCTGTCTGAATCTTGAGCTGCAGTTTACCCCCTTCCAGCTCTACCACACCGAGTGAGTTCACACATGGGTCAGCGTGAGGTTTGCACCTGCGGGGTAACGACTGGTTAACTGAGGAATGTGGGTATCATGAAATATTTCACTTCTCTGTAATATTTTTTCTTGATAAAGGGTGCAGTGTGGAGGGGGCTACAATGAGACTGTGTTCTTGCTCAGCGGCCACGACCAGCAGATTCACTTGTATAAGGAGGTGAGCTGATCCTTGCATTGCCCCTCATTGGTCTCCCAGTGTGGTCACCGTATTGGGTATTACAATAAATCATGGCTGTAAATTCCCATGCGGTCCTAAAGTATTCCGTGCTTTTCCTAATCTTTTCAGAACGCCTCCCTGCACCAATTCGAGGAGCAGCCTGTTGGGAGGCTCTTCCCTGAGCTGCAGGACCCTCCCAGCAAGTTTGTGTATTTGTGTTTGAGAACGGGGGGGGGGGGGGGGGGGGGGGGGGGGGGGGGGGGGGGGGGGGGGG
>JAOYSI010036440.1:12683-29454 GCA_025775065.1 Hiodon alosoides
AGAGTCTTATTTTAGATGAAAAATTAATGAGGCTATGACTTTGCAGCTTAATTACAGAAACTGTGAAAATGAGATTGGATATTGAAACCCTGCTGTGACCCCACTTTGCTGATTACAGCGGTGCAAATTTCAGGCCGGCCAAGAACAAATAGTGCATAGGAAATGTCAAGACCCCTTGGATAATTATCGAATAACTTCATCCGGTCACAACAGGAAAATATTTCCATCTCATATTAAAGGCATGTAGAACAGAGCAGTGAGTCTGCCATTAAAGGCTTGGTTTAGTAAAGGTAAAACTAATGGCTACCAAGACGTAATTATCTCAAAGAAGACCAGTTACCGTTTGTCTGCTTTTTTTTTTTTTTAACCCTTTATAGTATTGAAATTCCATTTGTATAACGTCCAGCTGTGCACCCAAGACGTAGTCTCTGAGCCACACATGTTCCCTTTCACAGGCTAGAGAGCATAACACAGCTGGAGGCAAGGGCCGTCTCCAGGAGAGAAGTGTCTGGTAGGGTCTCCTTGAAAATGGAGGGGATCAGGAGTGATTGAACAACACACTCAAGCAGGTGGAACCGGGCCGGCACTTTTACATGTTTAAAACACTGCTTTAGCCAAGCCATGCCACGTCTTCTAAATTTGCACTCTGGGAGGGAAAGAAAGGCGTGAGGCAGCTGCGTGATTCATTCTGCCAACGCTTTCCTGTCTAATGAACATGTAGGTAGTTAGACAGCCCAGGAAAAGGCATGAGCAGACCTGGAGTTGGCAGATTTGGACCCTTTGGTGATGAGGCAGGGTCAGATGTTGTGCCTCAAGCACTGATGCAGCGTCAGATTTTGACACTTTGATGCGCTGAGGCAGCGTCAGATTTTGACACTTTGATGCGCTGAGGCAGGGTCAGATTTTGACACTTTGATGCGCTGAGGCAGGGTCAGATGTCACCTGATCCTCAGAGAGATAAATAACTTCTGCACATTGTGCTACCAGCGCCTCGATGTCTCTTCTCCAGAGATTAGAATAATGATATGAGACCCAGGACCCCGTTTAGTTTTTTTTTTGGAGGCCCTGGGCTTACCCCACCACCCTCAGGCCTGGAACACCTGAACTCATCCCACTCATAAATATTTATATCCACCAAGCGTACCAAGGCTTTTATAAATAAATGACTTCATGCAGCTAAAATAAAGAATAAATATAAATTTATTCTTGAGCTTTTTTTAACATAGCTTCATACACAAGGTGAAAAATGGACGGTTATCTAAATGAGCTTACTGTATTATGTACCAGTGACCCCTGCTTTCCTTACCATATTGACAAATGTTTCAATATGAATGGGAAAAGAGAGACGTATGATTGCTCATATTAACAAGATTATTAATTGCTCATTGATTAGTGGGATGACAATGTCTAGTTCTTCAGAAGAATAAAATTGATGATGACAACAAAATGGAAGTGCGACAGAAAAGGAGACTGAATTCAATACACTGCACATTCTTTTAAAGTCCAATAGGCATGCAGTAGATTTTAGCCAATCGAAGAGCTGAGAACATTACTGCAGACGTCACGCACAGCTAATGCACATGCATCTCCCACGTACACGCACATTCTGCGTGTCAGTCTGTCTGTCGTCTGCACTCTGGTCCGGTGTGATTTCACTATACCAACTTTCATTCTTCCTAGCAGCTGACGCATACGGATGTACTTCACACCTCAACATTTACCTCCATGTCAGACACTGTGCAACGTCTTAATTTCCAAAAGAGCTATTTGACTTATTTCAACGTTGATTCGGTTGTCCCAAACCCTGTTAGACAGGCAAAAAAAAGTATTGAATCATTTACACATTCACCTGTTCATCAACAATCAGTCTTCAATTGTATGTTTCCACTCCTATTGTTCTATTTCAGCACCTATGATCAATTGTGTCATTGTCCTAAATGAAATTTAGCCCTAGATCCAGCCATCTAACTTCAATTCTAGGGTGTGTTTACAGTCCACGGTTCCTTAATGAGGTCCAGCGATTTTTGGTGATATATTAAAATGAGGTCCCAAGTTGGTAGCCGTGACAGCACCTGTATCCTCTCAGAGGCCACAGGTGATTCACTTGTTAGAATCTGAGGGTTGTCCACATGGGAGTCTGGAGCAAATGGCCATTGGCTCTGCTTGTTTTTGCACAGTAGATGCAGATTGCCCTTAAGCCAAATCAAAATTACTATTTTTACTCTAATGCACGGGTAATTGAGCTGTTGCTAAGAATAAATGTCATTAGCTTAATTTGTTTGCATTTAGAAAGCAATTAAACCATCGGTACAGCATTATTCTCAACTCAATCCGGTTACAAACAAACTGCGGGGACCAAGCACCCACTCCCTTGACCTTGTATGAGGAGAGACGCTCCTATATTCATGTTTTCCTGACAAGGTGTAGAAAAGACAAGGGTTTGAAGAGGGAACGTTGAAGGTTTTCCATTAAAGGAGAAGTTGTCGCACACGCACAGCCTTTTGCCGCTCCGAATAGTGGCCTTAACCTACTATTTTTTTTTATTCACTATTTAACATTATTTAAGTTGCTACCACGACCTCACCAACAACAAGTACAGTGCCACTGTATGAAAGAGAGAGAGAGAGAGACAGAGAGCGCTTTGCGTTCAGCCTTCGGTTTAACAAAGCAAGTAATGCTAATAAATCAGGGGATCTTTTCTCTCCCAAAACAGACATTAATCCTGCTGACACACGTTTTCATGCACAGAAGAATGCAGACGGATATTCAAGGTTTGACTACACGTTTTTTTTTTTGTTTTTTTTTTAAACAAAACAAATTTAGATGTTTTTTTGGCCACGCCTCACAGCTGTACATCCATCAGCTGACTTCCTGTGACTCACCCCCCCCCACACGGCTCCCTGTGGACAGGCCTCCTCAGATACCGCAGTCCTCCGGGCGTCCTGTATCAGTCAGCCGACGCAGCGCCCCCCGGGGAGGGGGGGACAAATGTGGAACACTAATTGGCAATCCATATCCTACCGTGTTGCAATGTCGGTCTCCTCTTGCCCTCGTCAAATATTTAAAAGTGTCTGATACGATTAGCGGCCTGAAGATCCAAAGTGCATGAGACACTTTGTTTGTTTGTTTGTTTAGTTTTGTGGACCAGCGTGAGCCGTAGGTAGCCACCTCTCTCATACGGATCAATAAGAGCATTATAATGGGATGGGATCGCTGTGCCCGCCCGGATTACACATCCGTGTAACAATGACTGATGTGGATTCCATCAAATGTCCCTACGCGTCTCATCGCAATCCAATCTGATCAAATCTGAACAGACCCAGCTTGAATCCCGGGATCTCGGAGCAGCCCGAGGAAACGCTTCCCGGCAAACAGGAGGCTTCGAGTGCGTGCCTCCGAATGTTTCCCGTTACAAGTCATTTCCCCTGGCCATTTCCCCCGTAAGTGCCTGTGGACGCTGAAATCATTAGGCTTTGGTTGACAGTCAGGCAGGTAGCACGATTAAAAGCCTGGAGACCTTTCCCCAGGGCCCACACTCCTCACGACATGATCCCAACAGCACAGGCGTCGGAAGAGATTTCCGTGGCACTCAAAGTGAGTTGGGTACGGACAGAAGAGGAAAGGTCACGAGGGAGAGGAAGCGCATCTCGGGGAGACAGAGGAATATTGATTCCAGCCCGGATCGCCGGATCATTTCTTCAGGGCAGGGAGCCCAAGAACTCCCTGCCCTGGGCATAAGATGTAAGCTAATATCGCTGCTAAGGATAACTCTTTGTTAAAAGGTACCATACTTCAAACGAAGCAGTGAATACATGAACTGGCGGCAGTTTCCATGGAAAATGTGGGTCCACTTACTACACATTCTTTTGAATGTAGGTCCTGTACAATGCCTTCAATCGCCCACAATATATACTTTTAGCTTCTACCAGTACTGCAGCTTATCATTCTGTTCGGGATAACCTAAGCAAGGGAAATGTCACATGCAAATTTTGAGAAAAGCACAGTGAATAAGTGTGGAAAATCTCCATAGGTCTAGAGCTCCCAACACAAAATAAAAAAATCTTTTGAATAGGTTGGAATTCTGTTACTGTCACAGTATCGCTAGGAAAAAAGAGTCTATTTAAGAGTTGCAATGAAAGTTGCAGGGCTGAATAGTTTGGGATCTCTTTAAGTGCCAGGAAGGTCCAAGGCACTTAGCTAAATACTGTGCACTGTAATTTAGTAACAAGATTACCTGCCAAATGCAATGCTAATCTAAAGTGCACAACTGACCTCAATACAAAGGTGTTGTGAGAGTCATTAAACACTATATTCAATAAGATTTATTAATATAATTGAGCATTTCGAGCAAATGTCTGCTTGCTTTGTTCGGTATAGCAGTCAGTTCACAATCAAGTTACACATGTCCATATAGAATAAATACACCAGAAGAGAATTTGATTCATAAAAAAACATCAAAGTTGTTGTCACGTACCTGCTTTGCAAAAAGAAACAATTTGTCAAAAAAGTTTCTAACGTTCGAATACTTCAAACACGTTGCTAAATAAAAAATCAAAGCATAAAGTTCGATAGCTATAATTATTATCGGCATAATAGCGGTAGAAATGGTGAAAACATTATCTTAAAAAAAACTTCGTCATCGGTGACATCACCATCAGAATGTTCATTAGCATTGAAATTACCAAGAAAGCCACGCACTTATATGACCATAGCAAATGGAAATTCGCCGGCGTTAAGTTTCATATGCCACATTCAGGCTCAATTACCTTAGGAAAAAACAAGTCCTCAACCAGCTTGACTCAACACTTCCACCTAGCTTTCTTTCCACAGAAGACAAGGCTGATTTGGCAGAGAAGGAGTTTTCGGTTGGAGTCTCAATAAACGAACCGAACTCCTACCGGAAAAAGAGCGCGCAACACCAACCCCCTCCCGGTCTCTTGATCTCTTCACAGTAAACCGAAGAACAGAAACAGGCCCCATGTGCCCACGCGCGCACATATTACTTATCTTGAGTTTTAAACGGCCATTACATAGTTTTACAAAACAAAAGTTAAAGCTAAATAAAACAACAGCAACAACAATAATAATAATGACAACAACAACCCTCACACAGGATACTGTGTCGAAGGATATTGTGGTTAAAAGGCTTTTTTCGAAACCACTTATCCAATTCGGAGTTTGTCCGCCAGGGTCTAACCCGGCAGACAAACGGCGCAAGATAGGGAACACCCACGCTTTTCCGTCACAGGACCGGGGATACACACAAACGCGACCACTCCGGCGCCAATCTGTCTAACACGCAAGTCTTCGGACAGTGTGCGGAATCCGGACCACCTGCTGGAAACCCACGCAGATCTTGCCAACTCTGCCCAGACGGAGAACCAAGACGGTTTCTAACCCAAAACCTCGCCGCTGTCCAGCCCCAACGCTAAACGTTGAGCCGCCAAGCCCTGCTTCATGGTCGGACATTTTTATGAAAACGTGTAAGAATGATTGAAGAATCAATAGGCTATAGGAATCCACTTACCTTCCTGTACTGCCTGGAACGGGTTGTTGGGCTCGATGAGTTTTATGGAGTGGGTGATTTTCTCACTCTGCAAAATGTCGTCGTTGAGACTAAGGTCTGAGATGGCCAATTGGAAAACCTCGTCGTCCCTCACAGCGTTTTCCTCGAATATGGCACCTGTTGGAAAACGTTTTCGCAATTTGGATTTAACTCGCATTTGCATGCTAATGCCTGTTTGCGGAATACAACGTATTTATTTGGTAAATAATGAAGAATGTTCCCTACAATTGCGATAAATAATAGATGCATCGTGTATACAACCAATCATATGAATCCCTCCTTAGTTGTCTGTAGTATTAGTTTACAATCGTAATCATCCGGGGGGGACTTTATGACAGTATTGGTTTGACCATTATTCTTTAGTATAACTGGGCTCATTGGGTGTTTGTGGCAAGCTTTCCCCAAACATTACAACACATTTTAGCAGTAGAAAAAGCTGCAATGTGTAAATTAAAATGGTTAACACTGTGCTTTAACCCCCCCTTCTCCCGCTGTAGATTAAATGGACTGGTAAAATTGAGTTGATATGCTCAACCAATTTAGCGGGAACGCGAACGCCACATGTGCCCATTTCATTTGTCGGTGATAACAGGTAGGTCCCGCAAGTGCTAGAGCCCTGGCCTTCCAGTTACCGGGGTTGGGTGGTCACAGCCTTTCGAAATGAGCACATCACCTTGTAAATCATCTCCCCGCTAGACTTTTTTTCAGTCCACAAATTCCAATTCGTGGGGCAGCTTTGTTTTTTTATTTTTTTATTTTATTTATTTTTTTATTAAAGAACATCTGCCAAAGACTACAGTGATCAAGGCGGAAGACATTTAAAAAAACCGGAAGTATGGGCCGGAGGGAGTAAAAGTCACAGTTGGTTGTTCCTTTTTCCGTGTGCTTGTGAGGTCTAGGCTGTTGTCTGTGGTTGTTTTCGTACTAGGTAGTGGCGGTCAAACATAAGAACGAAACAAATGGATCTTGTCGTTTGTCTTTATCATTGCACAAGACAGTTGTTTAAAATACGAGCAATGTCGACCATATGTACAAGAGCCGCCATTCACTCAAAAGCAAGGTTAGCAACAGGTTAAACCAATGTATTAGATAGGCATCGCATGAAACAACATCACTTTACACGAGCAAATAGTTTTGTTTGATAAGTTTCTTTTATTATTATTTATTTTATATTTCGAGTTTTGAAGCTGGTTGGAGACTCCCCCTACACTTGTCTCGGGTACTTTCTCCAAAATAGTTAGCGTTTACTCACAGCTAATAAAGGGAATTCATTAGAATTAAAGCGAGATCCTGCTTCCAATAAATACGGCTTCAAATTAAGAGTCTCGGACAGAGCTAGAAAACTAACCACGAGGCGGTCGGCGAATGCCTCTAAAGATTATACTGGCTTGACGTCCGAGCAAATACTAGGAACAGTTTTAACTGTATCAGTTGAGTTTTTATTTAAGTAGCGTATTCTCTGACTGTAATCCAAGATAGAGAACGGTCCAGTAACTGTATTTGTAAATCCATGGATGTGCTATATTCTAATTAAATGCAGACGAAGCCCAACAAACTTCGCAAAGCAACGGTGACCATTTCAAAAAAGCCCAAAGGGGACGAAAAGGCTACGTTTTTAGGGGAATTTAGCGGCAAACGTTAATGAGTGTGTAGAAATTGTTATTTGCAGCAGTAACGAAAACTGTCGTCTGCCTTAAAGAGATCTTCATGACTCCAATGTGCGGTCAGACCTCCGTATTCACACGAATGTTTTTAAAATATATAGTGGCGGCGCGATTTTCGATTTTCCATAATTTGGTCTTTGTTATACCAGATGTATCCGTGTTCAGTCTTCCCGTTTTGGTTTTTTTTGTTTTGTTTTGTTTTTTAAACGAAACCGCAATGCTGCTTTGTGTGAGTGCGAATGCTCATTTTAAAATGAGGTATCCGACCCGGGCTACTGCAGGATATCTCTAAGTTTAAAAAATCATAATCCTTTTTTGTCATAAAAATCATAACTATTATAATAACAACGTTCCCGCGTACATTCACGTTCATTCGCTGAGACGAACCAAGCTCGTATTATTGGTTTTTTGCAAGAGGCCAACAGCTTTTGGGTCTCAAAAGTCATTTATGAACGAAATGAACCAGTTGAACGTGTGTGTGTGCGTGCGCGCGTGTGTGTGTGTGTGTGACAGAGCGAGAGGGAGGAGAGAGAAGAGAGAAAGGGAGCGAGATGCAGTGGGGCAATCGTAAATCAGAGTTGGGAAGGGGTGCTGAAAGGATTTACAGCAAAGCAAACCGTAACATTTGATTCAAAGGTATTACTTACAGCGTCATGGTAGTTATATTAACTGCCTGTTCATTAACATAAGTTTAAATTAGCTAATCAGGGTTTTTTTTTTTTTTTTCATGAAAACGGCGAAACTTCTATGTATGACCTTGTTTCATTGTGCCCAAGCTGAAGTCGGCTAATCAAAGCCCACTCATTTAAGTTCGTTTCTATAAAAATGTAGAAGGGGCAAAAAAAAAAACCTTTATTCACCCATTTTTTTAATACCTGTTGAAATACCTGTTGTTATTTCATTGTTATTTCAAGTTTTAAAAAATTTCGTCCTGCCGTCAATTATTCAATCCATAAGCTTGCCTTTATCAATATTTCACTCACGTTCAATACAAAGTCCAAGCTTATAGGTGGGGAGGGGGAGGGGAGGGGTAGCAAATCCTCTAACACAGACACGGGGTTAGTTTACCAAATGAGTAATGTCTTCAATTTTTTCTTAAAATAAACGACAAATATTTCTGTCGATTATTGCTTCGGGGCATTTGAAACAAAATAAATGGCTATCAAAGGTGCACTTTTCCATTATGTATTTTCAGAACTTAATCTTTTGCCATCTGTCACCTGACACCGGGTTTAGACAAAATAGTGAAACAGTCACATTTTACTACCGCTGGTAGAGAGGTATTCAAATCATGCTATATGTATGTGTTCAGTTGTATACGCGGTTATTTGACTGCTGGAGGGGCTTATCACAGCGATAAATCACTCCAAATAATATATCCTTAGTTACTTATTAGCCTCATACCTATGCGCCTGGATATCTCTCCCTCTTTCGCTCTCAGTTATTCATTTCCCCTAATGCTCTTTACTTTAGTGTCGGTGCCATAGATTTTGGTGCGGTATTTAACGCACTCAAGTGACTTGTTTCGTATGTTTGGTCTTCTTCGGCTTGACTCCCTTCCCAGGCTCCTTACCGATGTGAATGATGGAGTCCCCTTGCACAGAATTGCGTTGCAAAATCCAAAAGGAAAGGCTTAAAATCAGCAATTCCATCTTCGGTTTTTACCAGAGCAGCTCATCCACGCGCCTCCAGCTGTCGGTCAAATCCAAATAGGGGTTGGCACAAAGCAGAAAACAGTAATAGTAATTTAAAAAGCTAATATGTAATGGCACAACGTTTTCAAATGAAAAAGAAATAATGAATAAACAGAAAGGGAGGGAAACAGAAGCGAGCAAAGACAGGGGGTTTCTCGGCTGTTTCTCGGCTGAGGCATATAGAGAATGAGACGATCGCTCTCTAGCTCTCGCTCTCTCCGGCGCTCACTGTGTCTGAGACATAACAAACTGCAAACTGCGGAGGAGGGACACCCCCCACGCTCTCGCTCGCTTGCACACACACTCTCTCCCTCTCTCTCTCTCTCTCTCTCTCTCTCTCTCTCTCTCTCGCTTTTCCGGACCACGTGACTGCAGAGACTTTCTATCTACACCACTGAGCTGTCCGGAGAAGCGAGGAAGAGATGGAACTGGTGCAACCCGGAGACAGACATGGGGACAGCGGTCAGCTCAAACCCCGGAGGCTAGCTCTAGCGCCTAAAATATTTTTAGTTTTTTTTTTTGGAAGTCATACTCGATCAGTTGAATAGGATAATCATTGTAACATTGTAACGACAGAAAAATAAAACGCACATGGAACAGCAAATAACTAAGAGTGACGAGCAAGTAATAGCGCGCTAAGATGCTAACTTACAATTATGGGTGAACTTTTAAGTTAAACCCATCCTCCTATATCAACTGAAACGGGAGGGTGCTAGTTAACTTTAGACGTTAAACATAACGTACATCACAATTATAACGTGGGGAAACCACGTTCAAAGAGACCGACGGCAGTGCAAAAGTGATCCGTAAGATGGACCCAGGATACAGTTCAAATGCAACGCGT
Source organism: Hiodon alosoides (assembly GCA_025775065.1). Lineage (NCBI taxonomy): Eukaryota > Metazoa > Chordata > Actinopteri > Hiodontiformes > Hiodontidae > Hiodon > Hiodon alosoides. The sequence goes on from JAOYSI010036440.1 coordinate 22,452, forward strand.
GGAATTACGCCAGGTCTTACAAGTCGAACCACAGGGATTCGATCGATCAAATACGGCACAGTTGCGCGAAAGAGCCGGATGTCTGTAGCCACGCCGGGCTTTCCAAACCCGCCGCCAGGGCAATCGAAGAAACTCCTCCAAATATATGGTGGACTGCTAAGGACCCAAAGGGAGCTACGATTTAGTTTCCAGGCAGAGGGATCACAAGCGTGGTATTAAGAAATCTGATATGTTACTTATACTTATAAAAATGTTATGTTTAGTAATATTAGTACATGGCAGACAACGAAGCTGTTCTGATGACTGTAAGGATGATGAATGTTATAATAATCCTAATGTTCTTGTTTTTACATGTATTGTGTGTCGGATCTGGTATTAGAAGCTAAAGTTAGCCGGCAGTTTCCATTTAAATTCCAATAGATTTGGGTATGTTTGTTCAAGAACAATAGTGAATGGCACCCAACTTTTTAGCGCCCTAAACAAGCAGCGGATTTTACCACCATAGGGTAGTTCGGCTTTTTTTTTAAATAGCGCAGACATGGTGGAAGAGACAATTTTAATCAGATATGGTTATTTATGTGACCGCCTGGGTTTTACAACTAGCTCGCAGAAAGCAACGTATACAAAGTAATATATTTCATTACAAAACGAAGAATTTTGAACCTGGCGTATATTCTGCTTTGCGGCGAGGACGATATTTTTTGAGATTTTCAAGACATTTGCTAAAATTTAAAAAGAAGAATGGGAAACCCAATATTCTTAATCTTACAATTAAAGGATATTTCTTGTGACATGAAAAATGGAAATGTCCCTTAATTGTTTGGCTAAGTGTATTATATCGCAGAATCGTTTTCAGAACCTAGGTACCCTGGACAGCTCCTTCCGTGCGATACATTCCTATACCGTCAACCAGCGTCGTGTTGAATCTGTTTATCATTATTGTTTTTGTTTTTTTACAGGTAAAAAATTGAGTTAGACTATTCTTTGCTAGAGCAAAATTAAAAACGTCAACTAATTACTCTTAAGCTTTACGGGTCTGAATGTGCATGCAGCGCGCTCATATGGGCGCGCATGGCAACACGGAAATACTTTTTTTCTGATTTTGGTTTGGTTATCTAAATATCTCATTTACTAACGGTTTTTTTATTTCTTTTATTTAGATGACAAGAACGGTTAAAACATAAGTTTCACCCTATTGCATGTTTTAGATAGGCCTATCTATTTTGGTTGACCTTAACCTATTTCGGTTTCCATGTGTTTCCATGGCACGGAAAACCCAATGTATTTAATAACGCTTATTCATGTAATACAGCCGAAACTGTTTTGTCTAGGATAATATATCAAATCGCGATCAAATTGATATAAACATGTATTCCACAGTATAAGAATCCCTCTTTGTCTCTGTAGTGAGTAAATAATGTTAAAGACAGGAAGAAGACCATGTGGAAAGGGCGCCCGCAGGTGGGCTCTTGTAACAAGTGGTTGTTGCAGCTCAGACTCGAAAACAGAATAGGAATACAGATTGGTGAAGCAAATTGGTGAAGACATTTGTAGCATCGCGCATCTTATATAGGGACTAGGCTATAAGTATTACTTTAAAATGCTGGTGTGTAAGTATGTATCTCAGACTGCTGCAATTATTGCCAATCTGATAGAATTCCACTCAATAGCTATCTTCCCCTTAAGGATTCTTGAGGGGTAACATCTTCAATCAAATCTCCCGTGAAAGCGTCACTGTTTCCAGGGTAACCAAACTTACAGCCTTCGTCGTATTTTGTGAAATGCTATCACTGTTAATAACTAAGTTACCCTACCTTTAATCCCAGAAAAGAAGGCAATGAGGAGGAGTTATATTTAATTTGCCTCCATTGCCAACAATTCATAATTTATGATATGATCAAAATTACAATTTCCGTCCTTAATAATAAGAAAATAACCCGTTTAATAATGCTATTATTGTCGACCATTTTCAGCCTAGCGTTATCCATTTATCTCACATGCATATGTCTTTCACGGATTCGTTTCCTCTCTTCAACAAGCTAAAAACGAAAGCCGACAGTCTGCGCCACCAACTGGTGAAGGTTAAAAATGCGTAAACGCCCCAATTTACATAGACCACAGAAGAGACACTTTACTTCTAACACTTAAGTCATTTAAATGTTACGCTTTAACCGTATGGAAAACGTGGTGGTGGAAACCTTTTGGATATAAATTGGCACTGATCCACATATGGTGACATATATACATTGTCCAGCACGGCGTGTCTTTTGTCGTGTTAGATTACCGAATTTCCCTCACGCTCCACTGCCTCCAGCAGGTTAATGGCACTGTTGTCGTAGGTTAATTGCTTGATGTCCTTAGTGGTTTCCCGCTGCCATAAATTGTATTTACTGGTTGGGTGAGACAGCTTGAACAACTAATATATCTAATACAGACTGTAGCAGGCCTGTGATGGAGATAAAAGTAATGAATAAAACGGCACATTCTGACCTTGTCACAGGGTTTAAACTTTTAGGCTGCATCGGTTTTATCGTCTGCTTTGAGGCGGGAGACCGAAGTTCGAGCATCTACAATCCCCGCGCGCCGCGACGTGTTAGCATTATTGTTTTTTTAGTCTCAACCGTACTTTGTTAAACAACGATATCAGATGTCAAGTATAAATAACTATACGGTTACTTAAAGGAAACAAAAACAAAATATCCATAAACCAAACGTTCATAAGCTACATTTATATTAGATTTTGGTCATTTAGACTAATATCCAGAGCGTCTGCTAAATTGTGGTGTTTTTTTACCATTGAACTTACATAAAACATTCGCATTTTTGTATAAAATGATTGACTTTTCCAGAGCCCAAGTCTGCTTTTTGTGTCTAATAAAACTAGGACCTTCAAATTGCTGATGCGAAACTGAAAACTCACCAATCGTCCGTTACTGCCATTTTACCGCTCATCGCTGAAGCACTGTGCGGAACGTCCATACCATGGGCATAAACAATAACACAGGTACGGTAACACCAAGGGGGGCAATGAGGACGGTTTGGTTCACTGAATGGTCTGTTGTCTGCTTTTCTGTTATTTTCCCCAGGCTATTAAGGATACAGAGCAGAACAAGCCATCGGAGCATGGCGAGAAACCCCCGACGACATGCGCACAGCTAGGGCTGTATTGACGCGGCTGAGTGTGGTTCCCTTAACAAGACCACGCTCAAGTACTCGGGACTTATGAAAAAGACAAACAGCCAAGTGGCCTGGAAAGGATTTTCTTCCTCTACCTGTGTGTCTGAGTTTGTTCTTGTTCTTGGCAGAAACTGTGTGCTTAGGTGTGTATACCAAATCAGTTTTATACGAATCAGTTTTAATTTATCAATTTTTGTCGGATTCCTTCCGGGCCGGGCGTTCCTCAAAGTGTATTAATCATGTGAGAAATACCTTGCCTACCGTATTGTAAATCACTTTAGATTGGCTCATGATCATTCAAATTAGCCCGATTTTGTTACAAAAAGGATCAAATTACGGAGCTGTTCTCTATTGGTTCCTCACCAGGTTGAGTGTGTTGAGGAATAATTTACCCAGAGTCACTTATTTGAAGTTCATCCTGACTAAAAACTGGATTTTAAAGATTACATTTTCAGCCGTTCGTGACAGATTATTCTCCCAGCTCGCAGTTCTATTACCTGGTCCAGTGCTTAAATGACTACCCTATTGAGCTGCCCTGAATCATTCATCTGAATGGGTATCTGACTGCAAACGACATGAAAGTAAAAACTAAGTTCAACAGCCCATTGCCGGTGTGTACAGACAGATTGGCAGAAGAGGAGTGTAAATCAGAAGGGGAGTATTAAATATACATTACTTGTGCATTGCAAGCTCTTATCCAGACAGGGATCCATAGCAAAAGAGAAAAATAAAAAACTGATTAATTCGTGAAAGAGTCAGGGAAGAAAGCTTATGGTGGTGTTCTGTACTCATGAATCAACAACTTAAACACGTACAAGTTATGGAGGTGAAATACAAAGCATCTTCATCGTGGCTACGGTAGTACATTTTTTTTTTGTTCCCAGGTATTAGATGGGAGGCCTGGTTTTATCCAAATTCTCACAGTGTCCGTAAAATAAATATTATTTCGACCTGCTATTATGGTAGATCGAAACATTAGTGTTTCCATTCACCTAGGTTGTCACGGCAGAAAGAGAGAAGTGGAATTGGAGTCAGGTGACAGTGATAGAACTGGAATAGATGTGATCTAATGCCACTGCTCAGGTATTCCGTCTTTGCGAAAGTTTTTCAAATGCAGACAGCCACGTTGATGGCTTGTGTCACTGACAGGATGCTTGAGTGGCACATGTTACATCCTCTCTGGTTCAAGTGTTTTTGGGTTTCAACGATTTTGACAAAACTCCAAATACAAACAAATAGCATTGTCTCGTATTATTCATTTTGCAAATGCCATAAACCTTTGAGTGTGGAAGGAACAATTTCTTTAACACATGGACATTACATTATTCAGGCTACATTGCTTGTAAGAGGAAAAGTCCTGTGGTATAAAAAAAAAACAAAAAAAAACCATGTCACATTAGAAAAAATATCTGGTGCCTCAATTTAGTCAAATAAGTGCAGTCATTAAAACAAATGTTCGGACAGATTGGATATTGAAGGGCATGCTTCAGAATTGCACTGCATTGCATTTCCCAGGCTGACTACAAAACTAAAGCCAATGATGGATTGTCAGTGTATTCTCTCTCTCTGAAATGAACAATTTCAGCTGCAGCCCGTTGGCATCTTGTCAAAGTCATTGGAGGCTAATCTAGCAAATCTAGCTTCATGCTGTTCCATAATCTCAGGCTTTTTATCAAAGGTGAAACATACTGTAAAATGTATCATAATGCATGTCTCGAGGTAATTCAGTTGGATTTTCTGTAAGAACTTTGGGCTTGTACTTTTACCAATTCGACCCTATTATTTTGTCAAGGTGGGTGCCTTGTTAAATTGGGGAATGGAAGGAAAATTGTAGCCACGAAAAGATATCGAGTGGAATTGTTTTGCCTAAGAAACACATTTGAAACAATAGCAGAGAGATTCAGATCAACCAAAGTGTAATGGGCTTTGTGTTCATTGATTTAAAAAAATGAAAAACTGGCACAAATCCTCCATAATCAGTCTCTCGGGCTGTATATTCCGTCCGCAGCATACACTGTGTGTTCATACTGCACCTGTAATGGATGACTGCTACTGTGCATGGTAGTGGGACGGATACCAATTGTTCCAGGTTTACTTTTTCTCACACAAACAACTCAATCGTCGAGCGGTCATGATTTGTCATTGTCTCCCCCGTTCAATGTCACCGCTGAATGTGGGGATGAACTTATTAATACGTGTGGCCCGCAGCTGTGAGACACGCTCTCGGCTTCTGGGACTTTCCCAGGCTGGTGCTAACTAACAGGCAAAAAACCCAAAAAGGCCTTGTCACCACAAAGGGATTTAAAACTGAGTTAGCTGAGCTGTCTGGGGAGAAGCATTTATTTTGTTGCTTTATTGTTGAATATCTGCGCCAAAAGGGCAATTTTCTTTGTAGGTCCCAAGTCAGCATGTGTGGTTGTGTTCCTGCCCAATGAAAGGTATAAAAGAACTCTCATCTTCCCTGTGTCTGAATGCTCCCGACCCAGGCAAACCCTGAATTAATGAATTTATATCTGTCCTCAGGACTCAATTGCGTTGTGCAAAGCAGACACTCACAAAACCAGTTTATATGTGTCAGTGTGCATTCTTGTGTTGTGCATGGGCCCACTTCCATCTTCCACTTCCACTATATTGTGCGTATTTAGAGAGGCGCAGTATTATCTGCTACCAATTCAAATTATTGTAAATCACAAAAGGCCCTCAACGCTCCGTTCTGCCTTTCAGATATTAAAGAGTTTAGACTTCTGAAAGAAATTCACCGACCCATACCAATTGCCCCTAAACCCAACAAATAAAATATGCTGATTAAAACATTATCGTTTAGCCGGCCATGTTCTTTTTTTTTTTTTTTAAAGCTGTCGGCATTGGCAACTGTGCTCACCTTTTAAAGCTTACAGAAAACAAGAAAAATGTGCTGGCAGAAGTCACTGAAAACTCCAGTTGGAAATGATTTGCTTCATTGCTCATTTTAAGCAGCTAAGTGTTTATGGCCTCTTGCACCAATCATAGGCGACTTTTGTTAAGGTTCATGCTTGGGGTTTCCATTTAAATGTAGACGGTTGAATCCTTGTGTCGATGGGATATTGTGCGACTCCTCTCATCTCTAAATACCTTTCCACTTGAAACAATAACAACAGCCAGTACCGGGCTACAATCACCACTTTCTGTACCTGCACTTGGATACATTTGGATGACACTGAAGAGGCAGGCGGTCCTAACACCTTTATTCAGGCAAGTCACAACCTACTTCACACGCTCAGGCTCAATATTATTCATGCTGATGTAACTATTTCAGTAGCCTAATAAAATTATTATTATATTGTGTGGCAGCAGGCAGGTGTCTACCAAGGGGAGGGGTCGTGGAGGATCGGTACCTCAGAACCTGCTGGCTTCATCCACATTAGAGTTCCTGGGCAACATGATGGGGCAACTGGAGTCATTAGTTGATCCCTCCTGGGGTAAATTAGAGGCCACTTGAGAGCTAGCTCAAGGTCCGCTGATCAACCCCAACTGCGTGATTACGCCAAGTTAAAAACGGGGCTAAGCTCACCCCGGTGACCAAAACAAATTTTCAATAATCGAATGGGATTTTGCCTGCCAAGCGAGGTCTTATTGTTACTATTCCTCAAGACCTTTTTGGGTGAAGGGGCCCAATGCTCCTGGGATAAAATCTAAACGGATATTTTATAACAGAAAAATAAATCATAAGCGATTCTACATCCATGTGTTCCCAATAAAACCTGGTGTATTTTACTGGTGTATTTTTGTTGTTGTTGTTGTTAAGTGACTGTTAAAGCTGACGTCGATTAAGCAAATTAAACATATT
>JAOYSI010036461.1:8354-29441 GCA_025775065.1 Hiodon alosoides
AAATATCTGCATGTGAACTGAATGGGTAACAGAGACAGAAACCTAAATATCTGCATGTGAACTGAATGGGTAACAGAGACAGAAACCTAAATATCTGCATGTGAACTGAATGGGTAACAGAGACCGAAACCTAAATATCTGCATGTGAACGGAATGGGTAACAGAAACAGAAACCTAAATATCTGCATGTGAACCGAATGGGTAACAGAGACATATACCTAAATATCTGCATGTGAACTGAATGGGTAACAGAGACCGAAACCTAAATATCTGCATGTGAACCGAATGGGTAACAGAGACAGAAACCTAAATATCTGCATGTAGACGAATGGGTAACAGAGACAGAAACCTAAATATCTGCATATGAACTGAATGGGTAACAGAGACAGAAACCTAAATTCCTGCATGTAGACAAATGGGTAACAAAGACAGAAACCTACATTCCTGCATGTAGACCGAATGGGTGACAGAGACAGAAACCTAAATTCCAGTGTGGACGGTTGTGGCTCTCCAGCAAGCCCATTAAAATGGTCAGCCTTTGGAAGTGGGACAAAAAGCTAAATATCAAGAGCTGCGGTCTTAAATGAACTGCAGGCTGTGAATTTACTTTTTGTTTTGAAGTTTTAAGGCCATTGAAGTGTGAGAATTAGTTTCCTCAGATTAGCATCTGCTGTGCACAACTAATACAAAATAATGTTGGGTTTATGAGATAATAACAGGTTTATAGAAATAGATTCCTTGAACATTGTTAGATGAAAGAAATGTATTTATTTGCGTATATGGGTTTTTACTATTCAATGGATGTGATTTTTTTGTATATGGGTTTTTACTATTCAATGGATGTGGGTTTGTGTATATGGGTTTTAACTATTCAATGGATGTGAGTTTGTTAAATATCAAGAGCTGATAGATTTTTTTTACTGAATAAAGATACAATAGCTATTCAGAGCTTGAATTTGACTCTTTTTTTGGCTTGGTTTAATTTCAACTCAAAATTCCTAATAAATACGATTTTTCCGAAGAATCGTATAATTTGCTGAACCTTAATTTATGCTTTGTCTTAAGCTTGAAATAATAGAAAAAAACGTGTTCTTGTTTATGAATGACTAATAAATGAGTCACGAAGTGGACACTACCTGTTGGATTAAATCCGGGATCTCGTCTCCATATCTGAGGGCAGGGTCAAAATATTCCACTAGGGGGAAGCACAGGAAAAGGCAAGAGTAGAGCTCAAGCTTATAAAACTTTATTGTCATGACAAATACCAATATTACTACAAGATTAAAATACTTTATTGTCATGATACACACCAATGTTACTACAAGCGTATAATTCTTTGTTTGTCATGACACACACCAATGTTACTTCAAGCTTAAAATAATTTATTGTCATGACACATACCAATATTACCACAAGTTTAAAATAGTACTACTTAAACGCTGTACCTCGACATTGTCAGAGTATAAGAGAAAAGTGAAAGAAAACTTTTGTGATAGAGAGACTGCTTCTTGTGGTCATTCATTAATGTATAGCTTTTCTTTGAGAATGTAGCACTCTCAAAGTGTAATGGTCTAAATAACAGGCAGGTGTTTCACTTATGCACCGAGAACATCTTATTCTGAATACACATAAAATAGTGCTAAATAAATAAGCAAACAAACAAATAATAAATTTTTAAAATACCATAAATACATCAGTATTCTGTGGAAGCCTAAACATGCAATAATAATTTAAGTGCTTTCCTCCGGAGAGGGGGCCTAAAACAACACTGACGTGCTGGATTAAAAAGTTCCGTTTGAAGACGGCAGTGGCGAGCCAGAATGCTTGGAAATGCCATTCAAGTTTTGGAAAGGTCAATAGTTACAATAACTTTTGAGCAGGAAAAATTTGGTTTCACTCTCACAAATCATTTCCAGATTCTCTTAAAGCAAATTGTTGCCAAAATTGTACACAGACACTATTTTAGTAGATTCTTACAGAGCTTGAAACGTAATTCTTTATTTAGACAAGGTATTTTTTTCTTTGATTAAATTTAAAAGATGTTATTTAGGGGTTCTTTAAAGGAATCTTGTACAGGTTTACATATTGGAACTTAATAGGTTCATTCATCCTAAGAAAACCTAAATCTTATATAATAATATTATTTGTTCCTGGTATATGATATGTAAATGTTTTAGAACATCCCGTTGTCTTCCTAGGCCCAACATTTTTAAATGTCCTGCTAAGCACTCTGGGATTGGTTATGAAACAAATTGCTGAAAGAGTCCATTTCAAAGCTAGCTCAATCACGTCTATGTTAAATAGAGATACAATGCTTTTTGCAACACCTGATTATTTCACCTATTCTATAATCTGAACAATTTGTTATGGCAGGAATTCTGCCCTTTCAGTTTGAAGTAAATATTAACCAAACAAGGACAGAAGCCATACAGATGAATGTGTTTGAAGAAAAACTCTCCAGAAAACACTTGTATCTCCATAGCAGATAGAGGATACCTCAAGGTGCAGCGGTGGTCACTGCAGTTCAGTGCCAACATCCTGAGAATGTTATTTCTATATACAAGAGCTGAGCAGATTGATACATGATTTTGACCATTCCTGCATTTCCCTAGCTCAATCAGATTTTGTTGGTTTTTGTTTGTGAGTTGCTTTCTTGGTATGAAACCATGAAATGTACAGCTGTGTTTAGACCTAGTTATTGCAATGGACAGTCAAGCATTGTGTCCACTTTCAATCTAACTCATGCCTCCCAGCTGAGGGTACACGATTTTTGGTCATAAACTGTCCTAGTATTATATTGAATTCATGGTTATTTTCATTTTAACAAGACCACCAGAACTCGAAGATTCAAAACATCCCTAAAGCACATCCTATATCCTGGTGATGCAAGATGGAGATCTCAAACTTTTAGCCCTGGTATCTTGCATACTCTTCCTTCACTATAATACGTATCATAATACATGGGCAACAAAATGATATATACCTCATGTTTTATTTTTTATAGAATAAAGGCTATTGTACATGGAAAATAAATGGATTGCCAAATCTGGAACGGTTTGTACTGGTAGGTTATGTTTTTCTAGAATTTCCTGGCCAATTTGAGATAAAATAATATTCTGGCTAGCTTGTTCTGCCAGCTGTAGAGCTGTATCTACCTTCTGGGAAGGTATCAATGGTTTGGTCAAAACTGGTAGATTGAACTTGGATTCTTTTAGATTTTTGGCACCAGTGATCTAAGGTCAATTACTTTTTGTATGACCTTTACTATGCTGGTGGATTTTGGAACTGTGTAACCTGTTGGCCTTTACGACCTGTAAGCTGAGTAACCTGCATAAGCAACAAAAGGAGCAAATGCCAATGCTTCCTCAGGCCCTGGGGTTTTGTAATAAAAATTTTAAAAAGATTCAGGCAGCAGACACACACAGAAAAAATTACACAGAATGCAAAATTAATAAATAAATAAACATCTGAGCCTTGGCCAATATGGTCCTAGCCAGACCGCAGACATGGGAACAAAAATAACAAAGCATCACATGCAAAAACACAAACACGTTGGTGGGCTAGAAGCCAAGGAAGTATGGATGTGGCACCTCACTTGATCACGTCTGACTGCAGCCTGGTCGGGGGGCACGCAATTGCTAGCTAGACCACATTCAGCTCACACACACGGGCACAGCTGGTGTATTTCCCTTTATGGTGGCGATGGAAGACCGTCCATCTGCAAGCTCTGGAACCAGCCTGGTTAACTCCTCCGCAGCGAAGATTGTCGGGGGAAATGTCTTCTGTCCACTCTACTCCATGAGTAAACTAACTAAAAGGAAAAATAAAACCCCAAAAACATACACAAGACACAACTAAAATGAAAACGAAATCATTAAATAAACTAGCAGTAACATAACGTTTTAACTAACTGAAGAACAACTTAAATAACTCCATTATGGAAATAAAATGGAGCCCCTCCTTTTTTGCCCCTCATGGGATTTTGAAGGGCAACCTATATATAATAGGTACATAATATTTTGGCTCTCACTCAAACACTAGAGTAAAAGTGTCAGGGACACCAGACAAGAAAACCTGAAGGTTGCAGCAATGTGAGAGTGTGTGATGACATATCCTGGCATGCATAATCTTGATGTATAATTCGAACACTTCTTCATTAAATGTGTCATGTCTCTGTGTGGTATCTTTTCTGTTACTACACATCCTAAAATGTGTAAAGCCACGTTTAGTTTTCACTGTTTATTTCGGCAAAGACATATTTGTAACTAAATATGAGCACTGTCTTTTGGTTGAATGTATTAAAGACAACCAAAGCACTATCTGTGTGCAATAAAACCATATTATCAACATACCATCAAAAGAGATGCTTTTCATTGGCAAAACAAAAGAACACTCATCGTTCATTGAGTTGTACGCTATATAGGAACTGAAGCTGGAGCAGTAATGTGAATGCTAGGAGAGCTTCCTGTACCTTTGCATATCTCCATTGTGATATTCCTCACCAGGAAAATCAAGAGAAATCAAACCTGCGTGAGTGGATTTACTCATGTTTCTGCTCTTCTGCATTGGTGTCCCATACCATTTTTCATGGTTTGTCTTTTTATAACTTTACCTACATGGAATTGCTGCATTTCAAACATTAGTGCATCCGACGGTACCAAGCATTCGGACACCAGCGTAGAGTGCGGATTGAATGAGTTTCTATGGTGAACAGAGCCTGACCCTACATACTGCAGGAACAGAGCTTAGAGTCAAAGTCAGTGACACAGAGGAGTTTAAGGCCCAGGCACCGGCATCCATCCAGGTCTCCATCATGTCATGTTGGGCCACACTGTCCTGTAGTGGTGTTAGGACTTCACTCGCCATTGATACATGCGTTTAAAAAAGGTGTCTTTATTGCTGCTATCAAGCTTGTCGAGGAAGGATCAATTGAATCTATCCACTGCCTGAATAAAAGCTCAAAGAAAGGCTTTGTTTCCTTTTGTGTGAGTGTTAATGAATCGACCAGGCTCATTGTCAAATATCCTGTCCTTGGATCACCTGGTTACTGGCCACAAGCACACTCCCACACGGTGCGGTAGCACTGTATTAAATTAAAAACAAATATGGGTGTGGCTACTGCTTGGAAATGATGAAGGGGGTTGTCAGTCAGACACTCCAAATTCGACGAGCACATTTGAGTCATCAAGTTTAGCACGTCTCCTGATCTGTGATAAACACAAAATAGCATGTGTGGTCAAGTTTCCTGATGTCAAAGAAAATATGTGCTGAAGAAAGAATTAAAGCACACAATGTTGCAGCGCTGTTACTACATTGTAACTCACTCCTACAATTGTTGATTTAACATGGTAGCTTGACCTTCGGTGAGAAATTTGCTTATGTGAATATCAGTTCCCAAGCTGCAGTTGTAGTGGACATGTTAATGTGCAGGGGGCGTTCTGGGGTCCAATCTTCAGTGCCAGGTTTTTTTTTTTTTTTTTCCATATTCTCTCAATAATACATTTTCTTATATTAAAGATGTTGATTGTGACTTCAAAATGAAATAGTGAATAGAAGATATCAATGGCAACTTTTATGAATTTCATAAGCAGATTTATTAATGGCTGCCTTTTTTTGTTTTGAGCTGATATATTTGGAAATAAGTGAGGGCTACATCTTTGCGTTATTGTTGGATGAGGACACTGATAAATGATAGAGATTCGTGCAATTGCTTGTAGCATTAATCTTACCCTGAAAACTGATTTAGCATTGAAGTGTCTTTATGAGAACCCCGAAAACAGGATTTCGGCAACTTCAGGCCGATGGATTGCCCGCAATTCAAATGGTTCAAATTGTTCAAATTAAGGAACCAATAACTGTGCACAGAGGTACCCGAGCCTGAGTAAATATGGAGGAAGCGTACCTAGGTGGCGTTAATAGACTTAACGCAAGGGGTTAGCTGAATGTAGAGAAAGGGACCATATTAAGCAATCTGTCTGTGTCCAGAGCAGCTGGATTAACCCTGAGAGGATGTCCATTATGAAGGAGCACATTGATCACTAACCACTTTCACCCGTGACCTCTGTGTGCATGTGTGTGAGTTACACGTGGGAGTGCTGTGTGCAGCTATGTCTTTCTTGCAGTGATCCAATGAAACACTTATTAACCGATAACGCTGTTGTCACACGTTTTCCATGACTTTCAATGGACCTTACATCATACACCTTACATGCCTGAAAATGTGCAATATTTTTTGTGCCCATCATTTATATAAATAAAAATTCTAAATTTCCCATTGCAAAAATAGTCTTTATGGAATTAATTTAAGTAATAAATCTCACCTTAATCACCATTTTAACTTTGATAACCACACTTTGGGTGATATTGATTATATGTTTAGTTTTAGGGAACTTTAAGTTCCGGCTAAATTTAGCAGGAGGAGTTCTGTGACCTCATGCATGCTGAATCTGTGGAGAAGTCTAATGGCATCTTATATTACACTGCCAACATCAGGTAATAATGTTAGAGCAGCAAGAAACCCCAGATTAAACACATCAAAGTGTGTGGAAAAAGTACTGGAATTTGTGCCTTTTTCCTTTCATAATGGGCCCAATCACTTCATAATAAACAGTGGTATGCTTTCAGATCAATGTAGAGTGTATCAAACAATTTAATTTATAGTTTAGATTGTTAGACAGTTCAGAAATACTGCTATACAGAGGACACCAGTGATTGTCAATATTATTAGCTAATGTCATAAAAATATATGCTTGATGAACTGGGAACACGTCAAAATGCATCTTGTTATCATGATACCTCCTTCTATTTAAGAAGATTTGAATGAAAAGAGCTGCAAACTGTGGGTTATGGACATACTGTAACACAGTGGTTGGGGGAGGGGGTTGGGAACCACTGCTCATCAATGTTGGAAAAGGGGAACAGGCGAGGAGGCTTAGAAGAACTGTTTGAAATTGTGGTTTTTACATTAGCATGGTTGTATGTCCTGGCAATGTGCTATAAAAAAATAGCTTATGTTTCTTCTTGCCCTAAGTTCTCCTCTTAGGCATCCAAATTTCATAAGCATATTGGTGTTTATGCGCGACAGGCTGCAATGATCCATCATATCACAGGCGGAGTAGATCTTAGTAACATGTGAATAAATGGCAATCAGGCCATCTGCTGGGATTCCTGGCATCCCTCTGGGGGAAGCCGTGGCTCTGGCACATCCTCCTGTCTGCCCTGGCATTATCAATTACATTTCGGCTCCACCACTAACGCCAAGACTGCCGGCATCACAGCTCAGCCAACAGCCCGTATCCCCCACCCCGCACCAAACCAAGGCACGTGTCCCGAGACAGCCGTATTTAAGATACATAAAATCTTATAACTTGGGCTAGGTTGAGAGTTTTGTTGTGCGAAATAAAATAAGGTTTCATGGGAATTACTTGTGTGTGGCAAAGCACTTCTATGGCATTTGATTGGACAATGATCTAAGTGATCTCAAAACCATGGTGAGGTTTTCCTTCAGGTATAGATTCCCAAGAACCCTTAGCTGGTTCTGTCAGTCTTGTTGTGTCGTTTCTGTGTATGTACATGCTCTTGAAACTAAATATGATGATAAGGAAACGACGGGCTCAGTACAAAAAAAAATTTCATCCACAGGAGAAGAATGTCCACATGTCTCGATGTGACAGATGCTCGGGGATGCTGGCTACTTCAGCTTTGCTCACCTGGAGACAGGTATTTTCTTAATTTTTTTTCACTTACAGAAGCCCTCATTAAAATGGAGACAGGTACTCTTTTGATGAGTTCATAAGCAGTTCATGGACAGCCTGGAAGTGGCTCACTTTACAAGACACTGTTCAAAGATCTTTGACATCAGAAGAAAGCTGAAGAAGCCGGTAATCTCACTCCCAGAATGCTAGCCTGTCCTCCGAGATCAATCTCCTGATCGAAACATCAAATAGAACCTGGGCGCTCTCTTTTTTTTTAGGCAAAAAAAAATTCACTTACCAGACAGTATTAAACTGGTAGCTGGTAGTGGCGTCATTGCCACTGGGACCAGGGAGGGTGGGGCGAGAGATTCTTGTCAAACTCCGAAACGGCCCGCCATGATTAAAGCGTATATTTGCAGAGCAGCATTATTGATAAGAATGCATTCCTGGTCCGTTGCTGAAACCCAGCGCAGAGGGGGAGAGTCAGCAGATGAGGCTTTCATGTTTATCTGTGTACTAGAACAAAGCTAGGATTCAATATCCAGTTTTCACCGGCTGAGAAGGAGGCTTTTAGATGCCCACCCCCTGGGGGGTGCAGCACAGGCAAAAATATGCCAGGATGGACCCTATAGTGTCACAGCAGGACCCTGCCTTGTCTTACAGTGCTAATGACACTGAATGCGCTACTGTGGCATCGCACTAGCCCTTGGTATAATGGCCATTATTTCTACCACAGTGATGCAGAATCATGGGTAGCCTAGTGTTCGTTTCAGAATTGGACTGTCTATTAGTAACCCCAACCCAACAAGTTCCTGTGATAATTTTTTTATTGGATGTTGCGATTATGATGGACGGACAGTGTTCCGGTCATATTTTCAAATGATTTATCCCTTGTAATGAGCTTGTGATCATTTGTTTTCTGCCATGAAAACCGGTCTAAACCATTCTGCTGCTGTCAAGTGATTCAGGCCACAAAGACCAGTTTTTTTCCCCAAAACTGTCACTCCTGTGAGCTTTCTTGGCTCGAGTGGGACATGGCTCTCAACCAAATAGAGCTGTCCTGCCTGCACTGTGTGAAGAGACGGGTGGCTTTAAGGCGATTCGATCAGAGGAGGCCAATCAAATTGCTGCCTTGCTCTTTCCTGGTGTGTTGGCAGGATTTGTTGTGACGAGCCAAGATGCATTGGCACTAAACATGGAGAAAAATGAGAATGTGTGAACATTCAAACACAATTTATTAATGTGGTCAGTTTGCTCAAGAGCAACATGTTTATCTTTTTATATGCGCTGAAAAGTCAGAAAAACTGTTAACAAATAACATTTTTAATTTCACTGACATCTTTATAGCTTTTCTCCATTATTGTGAACCTGGTTGAAGGTCAAAATTTAGCGAACTGGAATTCAACTAGAACTTTCATGACCGTAAATCAGTTGTGAACCACAAAGCAGTCTCTGTTTTGTAACTCTGCCGAATGCTCAAATATGAATTATAAGTTGTTCCCCTCCCCATGTGAGAATCTGAAGAATAATCTTGTTTAAATTAATGAGATACGTCTGTATGCATTTTTCTGTATTGAGTGTTTTATTGCAAACTTTTATTTGGAGAAAGACCTAGACATGAAAAGGGGCTGCATATGCCAGAACTCAATCTGTAATAAAACATTTTCTTGGATTCTGTCATGTCTGGAGGCAGGAGTCAACAAAAGTAAAATTGCAAACTCGTTTGGAAGTATGTTTAATTTCTCTTGCTGGTTTATAAGTAGATTACCTTAGGTAATTCATTTTATTACACCAGTCAATACACTTCCAATACAAATGTGGTTCATTTGTATCTGAATTGATGTCCTGTCCCCATTAACTTATGTTTCTAATGCATTCTGGTACATTAGTAAATAGACCTGCCTGATTAATCATTTGTTTATTGGAATCATTTGCTTCCTGGAGCTTAATCGAATCTCTGACATTGGTAATAAGGGCAAACTTCACCTGCCTCCCCTGGTTCCTCACAAACAAGTAGGAATCATTCGATAGAATGAATTGGTTTTTCTTTCTTTCTTTTTTTAATCCTTCTGTTCAACAACGCCTCCAAATTGCACAAACGGTATTGTTTACATCCGTCAGAGGTGGCATGTTTTAGCCATCCGCAGACGTGTTTGTTGACTGTACATTTGACCGCGTGTAGTTTTGACATTTGTTTTTCCTCCAGTGTGTGTCGTGCCATTCCGGCTGTGGTCGCCCCTTCCCATCTCCCTCGCTCTCCTCCCTCACTCTCTCTCTCTGACTGTGATAATTAATTGCTTTTATGTAATAGGAATTAAACCCCTAAATAGGCTCTTCACACATTATTTATTTAGATCTAATTAATTGAAGTGGACTTGGATTGAATTAACTAAGGAGAGAGAGGGTAAGGTTGCCGCCTCTTCACGGAGACACTTTCCATTCTCTTTTATTAGCCATACAAAAGTCTTGCACTTGAAGGAGACACCCAGCCGTCTGCCTAGAACGAGGCCAGTTCCTGTTCAGCAAGACTTCCCCATGCTTTCTCTGCGTTTGGCTCATGGGGAGAATATGTGCTGCGTCCCTGTGTGTGTGCGCCCCCCCCCCACCACCACTACCACCCATTTATACAAGGGAGGGGTACAGAGGTTGTGGAATCTGGATGAGTCGCTCAGGAGTAGCTGTCGTTTATTGTGGGCCCGTCTGTGGGACGGTCACTGGGATGGTGCACTGTGCACTCCTCACCGTTAATTTGCCATTCATTTTCCTTTTACAGGCCCACTGGTACACCAGTACATTTTTTTTTTTTTTTAAATCCGCAGAGAAGTAATTGTGATTGTGATGTGTTTGATTTTCGGCAATGGATGAAAAGTTAATTTGTCAACGTAGCCCAACATGCTCTCATGTGATATTCCATAGTTCTTCGGTGGTTACCGTTTGTTTTATTTTCGTTTTTTAAAGAGGCGTGTGCCGTGAATAAAGGGGCGAGGACATGCCTTGGCATACCAGCTTCTGCCCACACATCCAGGCACTGCATGGCGCCAGTCCTTCATTAGAACATGCTCGCGATGGTCGGCCAACCCTCCGTCCCAACCTCGACAAATCTATCATACTGATGACTGGCTGCTATAGTGGTGTCCCCCCTGACCATGGCTCCTCTTTGCCACCATCACTGCAGACTGGTACCCGCTCACACGCTTGCAGCATTATTCTCCCATTGATTTCGTCTATTTTCCCCATGGCCACATCCAGCAATAATGTTTTTGTCCCTGACAGGAGATACACAATACACACCGGGAACCCTTTGTTAACTATTGATGTTAGTAGGGAAGTGGATACTTCTTAGTATTTGATGTGCGCACCACATTAGATCAGATCCAGGCATTCAATTGAATTAACACTACTGATCAGTGTGGTTTTCATCACAGACACCGGAGCCCGTGCTCTCATTGCCGTATCCTCAACACAACCTCACTGAACACTGTGACAAGCAAATTACATGTTGCTCATGCGGGATATGTGCTTTACATACGACTATCTGTTGCGCTGTTCTCTTGCACGATTTGTTTAGAGAGCCGCTCATCATTCCGGCTCATCTCATCACCCACCCAATATGCACTGTGTTGTTTTCTTTTCTTTTCTTTTTTCCAAACACCATCCCTCCCATCTCTCCATCTTCCTAATGGATATTTTTGGCTGATGGATCTGAGAGCTAAATTTAGGAGAAAGGCAAGCAGGGTGGTCACGTGCGACGGTCAGGGAGAGCGAGATTGATAACTGAGAGGTAATGATGTCACAGTTAAGTGTTCGCCCGCGTGTTTACACATCCGCGCCGCTGCACGCAGAGTGCTCGTCTCTGAGAAATGGGCATGGAGCATTCCAACATTAACAACGCTGCAAAATATCCAGAATGAATAAAACAATGAGACTCCCCAACACCCACCCACAGAGGGCATGCAAGTGTTCTGACTGACATTGATATAGAGGCAGACAAACGAGCGGGCTTCCTTTCTCCGAGTTCAAAAAATTAATGAGGCAAATTAATGATGTTACACTTTAATTCAAAGCATGCATAATTCACAATAACTGACTGATGGTGTTTCTTTAAAAGAATACTTTTATGAGAAAATTGATCCCGTTAGTGCTTACGAGTTACCCCATGGTAGTAAGTTGAATCCAAACGAAAGTTGACAAAGCACCTAGCTCTCTGGCTTTATTTCACTCCGTTAATTGTCATAAGCGTTTTAAATGGATTGTCCTTACTTTAGCGTTTGACATTTCATTCATCAGTTCCATCCTGGAAAGGAAATGGGCGCAATGCATTTTTCTTGTTGCACTGGAATAACTTTGATTCATTATTTTTTATACTGAAGTTGCTTAAGGGAGATTTTGGTCTAATCAATTTTCAGGAATAATTTTTTATTGGGTTAAATAAATCATGCACACCGTGCATTTTTTTTTTTTTTTTTTTGGAGAATCCACTCCTTACAACAAACAAAAGGCATCGTGCTGGGGAGTCATAGCTAAATGGAGGACAATCACCTGTAGTACAAAACAGGGTTTTAATCCACCAAAAGCGTTTATCCATATCTCTGTGACTTGTATATGTTAAATATATATGTAACCGTCAGGATGAATTCCCTCCTTTTTCATGTAGAGGCTTTTGTTCTTCATTCTGATGGTTTTAAGGATATTCTTATGGACTTAATTTCCATTTAATTGCCATAGTCTGTTGGAAATCACTATTTTGCCATGGAATGGAGTCATTTGTAAACTAAGGTCATCTTTTATTGGACCATAACCGAGTGTATCCCTATACATTAACTTATTGCTGGTGCTCAACCATACGAGCCCAGGTCTTGATTGCATGTTTGAATCAATGGGTGTTAAAAAAGTGGGAAATCTCGGTAATAACAGAGTGATGATTGCGGTTCAGGGATGGGTTTTTGTATTTCTCCCATTTTGCAGTTCTACTCCAATATTGTTTTTGCTTGTACTCTAATCAGTGAGGTTTGAATGCGTATAGTGCTGTATGTTTCCAATTGATTTCACTGCATTGTTCTGAAATGACTGGTTTAACCTGGCCTTCACCCAGCTGTTGTCAGTCTGAAATTGTATTGTATGGACATCACTAATGTTTGCTCCTCCTCTCTGACTGATTTGTCAGAAAGAGGCTTCTTTGTGGATGTTTGGGACAAACAAATTGTCAGATTTTACTTCTGTTTATTATGGACGGTAGTGGTCAGGGAACGGTTATTGGCTGAATGGGTGTTACACTTGCAGATATGTAAAATTCTGAGCCTTAGCTACTGCCTAATAAAGCTATTTATGATATCTTACACTTTACCATGCATATATTCTACAAAAACGTTTTTTCAGTCTTAGACGCTAATACACCAGGGTGACATTGTTCCTCAAGATGACATCAAATCTATCAAGATGCCATCAAATCTGTAAGCCTGGTGCAAACTTCTGTTGTATGCTTTTGAAACAAAATAGATGATTTTGATGAGTAAGAACTGCACTTAGCCCTAGTTGGCACGCATTGATTGATCAGAAACCTGATGGCTAAAACCTGCCTTCCTCACCATCTAATTTATCCTGTGTCAAATAGTTTTAAAATCAATACAAGGCTTGTATACAATCATTTTTGCTACAGGCACTTAAGAAAAAGATAAACAAAGAAAAACACCTGCTCTCGCTATAATGGTTGCTAATTTATCCTGTCAGACTTGTTTGAACACAGAATAATTATTCTTGATATGGTTGCAGGGCAGTACCAATTGTTGTACAATCTATTTACAGATCTTCTTAGAGGAGTCTGAAAATGAAATAGCCTCAGACCAGACAGGCCAGGCATGGTAATACATCAGAAGCTAGCGAGTGAGATGGCGTTTGTGTGAGAATAAATGTACCACCATCACTTTCGACGGCAGAGCCTGTGTTTTCTAAAGGCTTGGGTTTAAATGTTTGTGCAGGCAGTTTTTACCCATTACCTGTAATGAATTGTATAATATTATTTCCTATTGAAGTTTGTTTATTTTTATTTTTTTTGTGCTCAGTGCAGGTGCACGGGATCCCTTTTGAGTCCAGGGCAGCTTAAATGCTTAAGATGTTTCTTTGTTTTATTTTATTTAATCCGCACGTGAGTGTGAGACTGGTGCTGCCAAGACGGCCGTTTTCTGTTGTACCGTTTTACAGTGGAGGTAGAGGGTGTTAAGCCCCTTGGGTCAATGTTTAGTGCTTGTTTTGGGCAGTGTCTGTTTCTCTCACATTATCAAACCTAATGGGCTGATGTTTGCGGATTATGTCTGCCCGTAGAGTGTAGAATGCCGTGACGGTGATGGGCACCCTCTTCCCCTCTTGCTGGTGAAGTTGGGGTAATGGACACTGGGTCTCTGAAGTCCTCTGTTATTTTGACATGTGCTAATTGGATTTGCCGGAGGATGGCTTTTCAAAACGACAAGCCTCGCTCCTTACCGCTCAGTCATATCTGGGGCCCATTACAGTGGGGTGGGGGGGTGCAGGTTCGCCTCTGTCATGTCTCAGGATGTGTTACACTTGATCCCCCACTTGGCCAACCCTCCAGGGAACCCGGCCTCTCTGTTTAAATGCACACGGTTTGGGAGTTAAAGCAGAGATCAAAGGCTAATAAAGTGCAAAATGGATGGGCCTGTCCACACCTATAATTCTGTCATTTGTTGGGCCTTTATAGGGAGTGTTTGCACTTCCGTATCATGGAATGAACCCCCTTATTGTACAGTTTTTGAGTCTCAGAAAAGAAGAGCATGCTTCATGTATTAATATAGGTTATAGCATAGGGGGAAAATATGGCAGAGGTTTTGGTCGTTTAAAGTAACTGGATATGTATTTTTGTAAGACTGAACTCTCTGGCTGCGTGTAGCCTTGGCGAACAGCAGGACAGAGGACAAATGTGGAAAGTGTGAATAGTGAGAGCCTAGCTGCTCAGTCTCCTCTCGGCCACTTCTCCACCTCATTCAGCTTCCCTCCTGTAAATCAAAGGTTTGCTTATTCCTTTTGATGACAGCTGATGCGCCATACGCATCAATAACAGAGGCTCATACAAATGGGAAAAACTGTTCTACTACCACTATTATCAATATTTCGACCAGAAGAATCACAGTGGAAATTTGGGCTTTTAACAGAAAGACTATTTTGTGAGCGACGCCCAGTTAGAATAAGCTGGTTTTATGTCCTGTTTGACTTGGAATTGTTCTATGAGAAATTGTGCACATTTAAAGGAAGGTTCGTGTTTTACAACAGAAGTCTATTTGCTGCTGTAGTCCAACAGCGGTCCACCTTTAAAAAATACTGGGAGAGCTGATTTGTAAAATAACAACTGCGGGTAGATTGATCCTCACCAGCCAAAGGTATTCATGGGGTAATTGTACTGCATTGGAGACACACAGCATTGCTGTACTCATTAAACTCATTGTTTAGTGCCTCCCAGTATTTGTTTAGGTTAACATGTGCTATATACCCCTTCTATACAAAAAAGCTCCTTTGTTTGAGGTTCTCCAGACCATGCTCAATAAATAACTTTAATATGTTTATGGAAAAGAATGTCATTTTATGAGAATGGTTTTAGCCATTTGCGAGGTACTAGAAACAAGGGCTGTTCTTTAAGAATTACTAATCTTAAAGTTAAAGGTATGCGTAGATGGAAATTGAAGTAAAACCCACTACAATTACAACGAACCTGTCTGCAGTTCACTCCACAGCTGTAAACTTAGAGCATTCAGTAGGATTTTATGTCTACCCTCATGACCTTTAACGATGAACAAAAAATATAAATTTAAAGCATTTCAGGCAAACTAAACAGCTACCACCAATTGACGCTTTCACGTTAGTCACTCTGATGTTATTGACTATATTGTATTTTTCTGAATAAGGTTATGGAAGCCATATTTCAAAATAAGTATGCCAACAGTATGGAATCACTGAAAAATGTGCGACAGTAGGAAGCATCAGACACATTAAAAGGGAGGGAACTCTGGGCCCTGAGTCAATCTCACTGCCAACAGTGGGGGGGGATCTTCTATAAATTGTTCTAAAGGCTTGTTTTTACTGTAGTATTGACTGCCTGGTAAAATAAAATGGCAAAATTAGTTTAGGAAGTTATTTAAAAAGTTACTCTTGCCTACTTTTATTACTCATAGCCAAGGACAAGCTGGCAGACAGGCCCCTGAGCTCGGAGTCTCAAGGTTTGTCCTATATGCCATCAGATGTTGCTGGTGTTGGGCGGCTGTCCTCAAGACGCCTGGGTGGCATTGCTTATGGCCGAAATTGCCATTCCTCAAAACCATTTAGAAAGGAAGCACATTCCGTAACACCGAAACCTACAATGAAGGCAGACATAACCCAGTAAAGTATCACACGTGTAAAGCCCTCGTGCAAAAAAAAGTATCTGTGATCCATTATGCTCTTGCAATGACTACGGTTTTGGAGGTCCAGCAATAGTGCAGATGTCATGGCAAACGTGCTTGTTGGTTTCTGTGGGAGGTTGAGCAGCTAGGCAGGCGTGGCTGGTTGGCACAGGAGGGTGGGGGGAGACAAACAGGAAATAGGCACCCCTTCCTGCGATGGCAGCCAGGCCCAAATGTGCCAAAGCGATCTCTCCAAACTAAAAGCAGCATGTTGAAAAAATAGGCTTCTGTGGTTTTCAGCTCAGCCAAAAAAAACTGAAGACTCAGATTGAGCAATAAGCGTGAGTCACATGACGGTTCAGGCAATTTAGGTGATGTAAAAGGTTCTATTGAATGGAATTAAATTCTGGGAAAATTGCGAGCCATTTTTTATCATATTTGATCTGTCATGGTGAGAATTGATTTGTCTCATGCAGATTAGTTGAAATGTTTTCTCTTCAAATAAATTAGGCTTTTACAGTCACCCCTACTAATCCCAAAATTTGGGTTTGGGCTAGAGATCATCCAAAGTCAGTAATCAACCTAATTTAGTGCAATTAAAATGTTACGATTAGTCTATTAAAAAAATAAAATAATTATTACAAATATATTGTTTTGTAATTGCCATTGGACCCGAGTTCATTTAATATGATTAATGAAATTAGAAAAATTCTAATTCTGTTTTTTAATATCACAAAATTTAATATCATAACATTTAATATCAATTCAATATTTTTTAAATTAATGATTGCTGAAAAAAGTCTTAATTATTACAAAACTTAATTATTACAGTGAATTAAATTGTTTTTATCGTGTACATCGAGGATAAACTGTATGAATGATAGAAAGAAATTCTAATTATAAATAGGTTATGGTAATAGGTAAAAAATTGGGGAGAAAAAAGTAATGTATGTTTGATTTGATGTAATATATTGTTGGCCTTTATTTCCCTTGAGTGTTTTGTTTAGATTACATATAATCCTCATTTACCCGGGGTTGTCACATAGTTTCTTCAGTTTACTGTGCAGTAAAGATTCTTGTCCTTAATACTTCTAGCTAATAAATAACAGGAGACAGGGTTGTCCTTCAATACGGAATAAAAAACTAGAAATCTTTACAAAAAGCGGATGGAAATTGACTGATGTACTTTCATTACTAATGCTATTATTTCAGAGTCTGACAGAAAAAAAATGTGCTTTCCCCTCTCAGGCTGTACAAATTCATTAATCTCGTTAATTTGCAGAATTAATATAATTTTATCAGACATTCCAGAACTGTGTTGGTCTCAGCTCATGAATCAGGGCTGTCTAGCTGAGGAAGGGGGTGGGCGGGGTGGCATTAAGCAGGGGACCTAATGTACACATCTGCCTGGTTCCCTAGTGGGGGAGCGGCCCGCGGGGGACCTCCTGATATATGTAATTATAACATCTGCTTCTTTTCTCACCACCCCTGTGCTACTGCAGACTTGACAAAGTAATATCAGGTTTACATTTATGTTAACACCTGGATTGCTTGTATCATTTCAGAACTGCAAAGTGTAATTAAAATTTAATTAGGCCCTAATATACTTGTCTGGCCCTTGTTGTAATTGAGAGCTGGTGGTTAGTAGAGATTTAAAGGACATTTTTACCATGTTAGCAGGCCCGTTTCCCATTTTTTTAGTTGCTTGAATGACTGTGCATCTGTAGAGGTAACCTATGTTGTTACATCAATACATACTGAGACTTGAATAAATGTACGTATACATTTTGCTTTCTCATTAACTGCAGCTCTGATTAAATAAAATAAATCCTTATAAGATTGTTGAGGGTAGCATCAGTAGCATTTACTGTTCTGATCCTTCTTGGCCTGTTGAGATAAAGAAAGAGCCACATAAGAGCATTTACTGATCGTCCCCGGCCCGTTTGTTAAGTGTCAACGCTTTATAAATACAATCCCCCCAGCACATTCAGTTTTCACCATTTCATCTAAATTACACACTGTCTACAGTATCACTCTTGTGTTTCTGCCGGGGTGAAATATGGCACTGCACAGAACTCCGTCATTGTGGAGCCTGCTGATAGATTTGTGACCTGAGGCCGTATCTGCGCTGTGACAGGGACCACCACAAAACGGCTGCTTCTGGTTTTGTGCAGTGGCTGGTGTGGGTTTGTCGTGCACCAGGCTTCTGCTCCTGGCCCTTTCGCTGCAGTGATTGCTAACAGATTCACCCAGCTCTCTCTTTCTTTACTGGTACCAACCGTACAAACTGTGGCTGTTCATGTCTGGTGTCATGATAGACCATGCTGTTTTACAGGGCCCAAACACTGTTAACCATTCCTACAACCTACGCCGTGTTGAACCACAAACGGCAAATACACAATAGAAGTGAACCGGAACAACACTACAGTGGGAACAGAGTTACAGCTGATCCAATCATTTGTTTCAAAGCAGTCTGCTGAAGAGATTTTAAACAACAATCTCACCAATTATTCAGGGTGGTATTCCAGATATCCAGTGCATCCCGCAAAACAAATCAAAGGCATATCTAGAATAACAGCTAGCAGGGTGGGGGGCCCTCCCATTCCAAAAATACAGGGAAGGGAATACATTCCATGTATGTCCCAACCCCATAATATGTCCATGTTCTGCACTTGCTGAGGTCTAACCTAGACATGGCCTCAATGCTAAAATTACTAATACTGGTTTTACAAATTTTAAAAGCTTACATCCTACATGTTCTGCTATTGGCTAAAGTGCAGATGGGGCAACTAGTCTCATAGTGGTTTGATAACTGGATTAGTGACCAGGAGGTTAAAGGTTCAACTTCTAGGACAGGAAACCCTAGTTATACCATTCCCGAGGGGCGGCATTTTCTAAGATAATGTGAAAACTGGTGCATGCCATCACTTTGGGAATGAGTACATTTATGGCTAAATAGACTTCCAAATTTAAATGTTTAATAAACTTGGATTTGAAATTAAACCGTGCTAAATATAATGGCTAAATAATACAAAAAAACGAGATAAATTCAGACACATTAGGCAGTGTACAACCAGGGTGAGGCCCCAGTCACAGGACAGGAGACAGAAAGACCAGGGTTTCAGTTGCCAATCCACCTAACTCACATAAGTCTTTGAACCTGGGGAGGAAGCCAGAGCAAAGGTAGAGATCCACAGGGGCATATTCGAACCTAGGCTGTGAGGCATCAATGTTAACTGTCGACCACACATTTTTAATTCCAGGGCTTCAGTCATAAGTCAGATTATTTCAATCATGTGGCAACATTGGGATATGTCCCCTACAAAATTAGAAAATTACAAAATTAATGTTTCTGTGTATTTAGTTGTCTCTCTCAATGGTGTCTCGTAAGCTAATTTGTCATCTAAATGCATGGGTTAGCCATTTAGCTCAGTTGAATGAAACATTTCTTAATTGATAGACTGGGAAATCTGAAGATGCATCTAAAAATTTTTTTAATTTAAGATTAGATTAAATTGGCTACATTACTTTGGCTATACTGCATACTGTATAATCTGTGGTTCATCTAGAAATGATACTTTGGGTAAAGCACTTATAAGGACTCCTTACTTGCAGAAGTTATAACGGCACCCTGCTACTAATTTCTACACGTCTCCCGTTGGAGTTCAATTAAGAATTGTTCTAGTACATTAGGGGATGGAAACTTGGGACACATTATATCCTTAGCCCTCTCTCCAGGTGTTTTAGTTTATCAGTGAGAGGAAATGGGATCTTCACACCTAATTTCATCTGAAGTGACTCAGGATTTACATGTAGGGTATCCCGTGACCCTGCGTAATGACTTCCAGATTGCAGGTGGTCTAACTCTCATGTGATAATGACAGGGCCTATAATGAGACATAATCAGATTTCTTAGGCTTTTTTCAACCATGGCAATACAGCCACAGATCATCTCATAGGCTGCTACAATATATATATAAAACGCAAATATAAGCTCCCTTTCAATATAGATAGCAGCTTTCTAGGGGATCCGTTTTCCAAGGCAGCTTGTTCTGTATTCAGATAGAGACAACGAGGAAAAACTCTGATAATAGTTCACACAACAGCTAATAACTCGGCTGCAGAAAGTTCTCTCAGTTGAAAGAAGGAAAACAAAAGCAAAGTGTCCGAATGGGGGGCCTCCCATGTCCAGCAGCACTTGACCCAGAGGGGCTGGCGGATGTTTATTGACAATTGTAAGCCGGTGGCCACGGCGTCTCCCTGGCCCTGGCCTGTGTTGTCATGTGCGCGCCATGTGAGGGGAGCTTGGCAGGCAGGCAGCGGCTGCGGTATTCCCGCCCAGGACTACAAAAGGCCGGGAGAGCGCAGTACATGGCTCGGAGTGTAAACCCACAATGCAAACAGCTGTTTATGCATCCTCTCTCATTTTAATGCCACTTCCGCCTCTCTCCATAGACTGTCTGGGTTTAGAATACAACAGCTACTCCTTCCCAAGTAGAAACAAAGTTTTCATTTAATTGCTGTCAGATGCCCTCCCGCCCCTCATTGGGGGCAACATTTGAAGGCTTAATAACCCAGTGGTGGCAAAGCAGTTTAAAAACTCTGAACACACTGTTTCCCTAAGCCAGACCTATTCATAACTGCAGAAAGATTCTTCACATTGATCAGAATGAGTATTTGATCATTGGAAGTTGGGCCTTCCGATGATCAATTCCCTTCTACGTGGAACAGCTCTAGGTGTGTTTGTCCTGACCTGCTCAGGGAATAGTGGAGAGGTTGTAGTGAACATCAGAGTGCTTGGAGCCTGGCAGGACTCAAACGCACCTTGGTCCATTGCCCATAATTAGATTCTAGCCCTTTATTCATGCATTAACTTTATTTATTTATTTATATTTGTGGAAGGTAGAAGGAGGCCGGGGGGGGGGGGGGGTTAATGGGCATTTACACCGAAATGAAAAAACCCATGCTAAAATTTCCTTTTTTTTGTTGTTTTTGTTTATATAGGGAAC
>JAOYSI010036472.1:15383-29438 GCA_025775065.1 Hiodon alosoides
CCCTGGTGTAGACCCTGTATAATGGGAAGGGGAAGCCCTGGTGTAGACCCTGTATAATGGGAAGGGGAAGCCCTGGCCCCTCAGTGTATTGTCGGTTTTCTTGCTCCGTGTGCGTGTGCGTGTGCGTGTGCATGTGTAAAACATTAAGGCTTTCCCCTTTTCTTTCTCAGTGATACATCCTTGTTTAACTGCCTCTCCACACCGCAGCTGAGTATCTTCCATTCGAAAGCAAGAAGTCCAATGCATTCCCTCGTCCCTCCATGGCTTTGAGAGGTAACATATACTGGACCGACACAATAGCTTAATTCTATTAAATTAGCGTGCTATTAAATTATACGGTTATATGGCAACCCTTTTCAACAGAATAGTGTGCTGACTTCAACAATTAAAGATATTAATCCTCTGGAACGAGTGTGATTATTCTCAAACAATCAGGACGCCACAGTCCTGATAGCCGGTAATTGCAAAAAAAGGAATTTATTTTCTAAAGAAAGCAAGGCTTCTGGCAAGGGATTAATATAGCACCTAGAAGAGGGTTTGTGTGGGCTGAGCAAAAATCAATACCTTGAAGTTTAAATTGAGCAAAGCAGAAAATTAACGTTAGCTGGAGAAATCCAATTTTATCACACGCGATTTTTCAATATATACTGAATACATCATCCATGTCATTTAAAAAAAAAAACAACAGACATTGAAGAGTGAGACCGTGTATAAGCTGAGAAGATTTCAGCGTTTGGACTCATCAGCATTTTTGTGGAGTAATTCCACTGGTCAGTTTTTCGGCTACCGGGACTGGGGAACCAGGCTGTTGGGGACTTGGCACTTTTCATCAAAAAAATGAATCGCTATGATTCTGTAAGCATGGGTCACGGCTTCAACGGTCATGTAGCTGGGTTTAGTATATCACGTCTGGATCCAAAATAGTTTTTTTTATTGTTTAATTACTTTTTTTAATTAGGGTGGATGATGATTGGAGATCCGGGCCATGAGCAGAATCGACTGTTCTATTGTTCTGCTGTGCTGGGAACGGAACTTCTTTATTTAGAGAATTGTAATCTGGTCGAGAAGAACACCACAAGACGCAGCGTTTAAGATTCATAATTAGAACCGATAATCAGCTGACTGTTTGTTAAAGGGAAACGCCACATATGGATTTTAGCTAAAAAAAGAAATTCAGCATCATTCTCATTCCGGTCACGCCAGTTTCCCCTGGTGTTTGGGGGTGGGACGGGGACGTGGGGGAAGGAGTAAATGAGAACGATGGCTGCTGTCCAGTTACGGCTTACTCGCTGGTGACAGAGACTGGGGTCCTGGGGCCTTTTTACATGCCTTCATACAGTAGGTGCGCCCAATCAATAAAAACCTGGCCTGTCGCTCCTTCCTTTTGTTAAGCAAATGGTTTTCTAATCATATTGAAATCCAATCCCTGTCTTTGTTTGACCGGTGTATATACTGATGGAGCATTTCCTGAAAAACATAATTATCACTAATGTCAGGACATAATGTACATTACCCTTTTCTTGGGTTCTTGGCTAATTAAAGGTATTGTTATTCAATCCACACCAGAGTTTTTCTCAGGATTGCCTCTACATATCAAGGTAGGTTTTTACGTTTTTTAAAACCCCAAGTCTTGTATACGTTCTTTAATGATTATTTTATTTTTTTATTTTTACTGAAACTAAAAATGAAGATCCGCACTCCTAAAACTGAAAGATATTAATGAAATATGACTTATGAGAACAAAGATGTGGCTAGCAGCCATGCTGAACTGAAGCGTTAATACGCTGTGGATTATAAACCCCAACAGGACGGTTGGATGTAGCCAAGGTCAGCGTTCAGAACAAAGGTGTTTGCCAGCAGGAGACAACAAACAGCTGAACACATTTTAGATTACAGATGATGGAGAGAGACGGATAATGGGGTCAATCTTCAAGCTCTTTCTGTTGCCCGTCACCTCTACAGGAAATGATGTGCAGAATCATTTCAGGAACAAAAATGCAGACTGCTCCGTTTTTGTGGTGTTGCCGCCCTCCGTCAGGCTACATGGTTATGTCCAGTCCTGTTCTGTACCATTCGTTACTAAACCAAGGAAAAAACATGTGTCAGTCTTTCTGCTATGAGCCGTTCCTGTGTGGTACATTGGCCCTATGTCCAACAAAAATCTTTTTTTTTTCTTAATTCTTCAACTCAAATGGTAAGAGGGTGCCCTTTAAATGTTGTGTACACGAGTAAAGTTTTACACCTTGTTTAAGTCTAACGAGCGCCCTTCAGGACTGTTTAATATACACTCCGTAGCAGAGCAGTTTTCTCTGAGCGAGACAGGTTTATGCAGATTCCTCCAACGTGCTACTTCTGTGTCGAAAAAGCGATAACATCTCATTATAAGAGTGACATTTAATTTATTTCAAATGTCTTCTATATGAAAATTGGGGAAAATCTATTACAGAGTGCTCTAAAAACAAGTTACAAGTTGATATATTTATTTTTGGTACCGAAATAAAGTGGAATAGTTCTCAAGGTTTTTTTTCCCCCCCATTTGATTGTGGTTAATATGGAAATCATCAGCCCTTCCTGCTCACTGTGTTCTACTCAGGCTGATAAAAGATAATTGCCTTTTGTAAGGGCCAGAATAAACATGTGAAAAACCCTCATGTGTTGCTTTTAATCCCTTCCCCCTTTTCCTTTTTCCTCAGAAGGTTTAGTTCCAGACTGTTCTGGGTGTTTATTTTTGCTTTAATGATATCATTATCATATGGTATCAACAATACCATAAGTCTCTCCAAGACACTGTATGTTATTTCTTTCCTGTACATAACAAGTGCGCCTGTCAGAGAGAGCAAATCTAGTATGGGTGAAGTTTTATTATATTATTTAAGTTTTTAGAAATGGGTCACCTGGTCCCCAGGCATCTTTGTTCTCTTTAACAGTTTAATTTCAACCCTCTTTTATTTCTTTATATGTAAATGCATGGCAAGTATACCCTTCAGGCTACGCTCAGAGCTGATGCTGGAAGCCCTGGAGCCGTTTTTTGTTTTGCGATGTTGACGGCTCAAACGCTGTATATCTAAACACAAAACACGAACCGAGAATCCGATGTCTGTGGTGAAGAGATTTCTCGTTCTGTTTATTTTCATAAACCCGCTGCAGGTTCAGAAAATATTCCTGAAGTAAGTGTCGGATGTTCTACTTTCTTTTGGGGGAAAAAGTGCACATTCAGTAAAGTATCACGCTCATTTGAAGAAGTGTGTGGCACTAAAGTTGTTAAAATAACGTACGCCGCTTATTCAAACAAGGTACAGTTCTACATGTTGTTCCAGACCAACTGGCATTGCCAGCCTATTCTTTGTGTTTTAAAGGCATTTTAATGTACTTTAAAAATTAAAATAGTAAGCTAAAAATTAGCAGCGTCATAAATCGTTTAATATTTTTGAAAGTGAGCTATATTAATTTGTGTCCCACGGATATTCTAAATGAGATTTAATTATTTAACATTAGAAACGGTCTCTAAAAGCATTTAGCCATGTAGCATACAGACTCGGCCTGCCTTCATTTAATGGCCAGTTCTGTGCCGAGGGTGGTGCCCAAGCCCTGGCAACCACAGACTTCTTTCCCCTAACCCTAACCCAATTCAGGCATTCGACTTCTACAGTAAGTTGAGAAACTGCAGTCGATGGGAATTCAGGCCTATTGGTTTGCTTGGAGCTAAAGGGTCACGGCGAATCTTGAGTGAAAGAATAAGCTGTTTCGCGGTGCACGGTCATTGTTGTGATATCTGTTTAAATGCATTTATAGGTAACGAGAGAGTAATATAGTCAGATTAGTTGGTTGTATGTAGACCACATCACTGAGATGTTGAACATTTTAGTCTTGGCCTATTTAATCATTCCCATTACCGGGGACTGATTTTTAAATATTTTTTTGTTGAATACACTACACGTACACACCTACCATTCAACTTGATAGGGGCAAATTTACACATCAATGTGGAGTGTCCTTACTGTAATGCACTGCAAGGCTACAGTGAAGGAGCCTGGTTCGCAGATGCTTGCTAATAAATGGGCTTGTTTGTTTAAAACCCTTAACAACTGAGACGGATGGCTCAGCTGAAACCATTTCAGTTACAAATGGCTAATTAATAAGCAGCACGCGGCGACAGAGAGGCTAATTAACCTCTGCAGACAGTGTGAGAGTAAGGAGGTAAAAAAGAAGAGTTATTAGAGGTTGTCACGAAGATCCGTTTTGATCTGACCCCCCCACGTGACGTCCTCTTTTTCCTTCCCGCTGCAGGGCCACAGCCTGACCAGTACTCTCTCTTCTGAAGTTGCCTACCGGCCATTTAAGGGTTGCGGTGTTTGTGTGTTCCTTCACGCGGCGTTTACCATGTGGAGGTTTAACAGACCGCATCCTACGACTGCCTGAGGAAGACGCCCTTTGCCCTCTCTGTTTCCGCGTTAGCCTTTGGCTGTGAGAATAGGACGGACCCAGAGTCCCGGTGTCTTCCCAGTCAGTTCATCTTAATCTTTTATACTGATTGTATTAAGTACGGTTATTTTCAAAGGAACACGGCAACACATTTGCTGGTCAGCTTTCACCGGGCAGGTCAGTCCGTCTTGCCACCTCTGCCGTCTTTGTTAAGATGGAACTATTTAGCCAGAATAGACCTGATCGCTGTCAGGCTCTGAAAAGACTAGTGCGGTAGACTGCTTGACCGTAGTATCTGATGAGAAACGAGGAAGGCCCACTTTGTGGGCAGCGGCAGAGGTGAACCGACGCTCAGAGACCCAGCTGCCTGGAGAAGGCGGAACGTGGGCATCCTGGCAGCCTACCCAGGGGTTCTAACCGCGCCGTTGTCCCAGGACACGGGCAACGCGCTTTTGTTACGGTTCTCGGTTCTTTAGTACCTTCCGTTCTCATTGTTTCTGTTCTTTTACGTGTCGAATTTTTAAAGTGGGTTTAATGAGAATGCTGCAGCTTAAAAGTGCAGTAGAGCAGTCTCTGGGGGTGTGGGTTGAGGAAGATTTTGGGGCATATGTTCCTATCCTGATGAAATTTAGATGGGTATACCAACACCAGGCTTTTTACGTAACGGTACGGTAATGTACAACTTCCTACTGAAGGTTTCGATTATGATGATTAGTGGGATGTTTTTGTTTTTGAGGTATTAACCTTTTTCATTTAGCTTTTGAAATGGATTGCGCCATCTGCTACAGCACAATACAGGAAACTCATATTTTAGGATGAATTGTTTAATTCTGATAAATAGCTTGCATCGTCATTCTGCTGTTGCATCCACCGGCACTGCGGGAAGGGCGTAGATGGAGGATTAAGTGCGGCTGCCAACGCATGCCTTTAAGTCTTACTTAGTCTCCAAACAAAAACGTTTAGTCCACCTCTCTCCTTATCACATTCTTAACACCGAATCAATAGGCATTTCAGATGGGAACTAAGCCGGGTGAGAGTATTGGTATCAGGTCGGTGATACGTGGCGAGAGTGCTGGCTGGGAATGGCCCAGACCTGTCCGTCAAAACGGTAGTTTACTGGGAGAGCGCAGTGGTGTAGGTCGAGCTGCTGCCACCCGGGCGGGGCTCCTCTGGACACATGTCAGCTTTCCATGCGTCTCCTGGCCGGCGGTACTGATGAGTGAGACCAGTCTCTCATTCGGGCCACGCTGCCGCCAGATCGGGCTGTTTCAGAACTGTGCTGGTGCTAATATTGTGGGGATAGCTTTGGGTTTTTAAATGACGAGAAACCCCAACATTTTTTTTCATAAAATAAGCATTTAAATGCATGAAATGTTAACCATTTTTAAGCATTTGGGAATTATTGACGTTGTGTATGTCGGAGGGGTTTCTGCCAAGAGAACCGACAGTTCTAGAGGTTGTTCCGTGAATCATTCCCAGTGCACGTCATTGTAACTCTGCCACAAATCTCTCGACGCGTTTTCAATAATCAGTCGATACTGCCGGGCTTCATAGCCCATTTCTGACCCCGACGCACGCACCAGGAGGCCTGTAGCGAATCACGGGTGTCTGTGATTTCAACCCGTGGCTTGTGTTCAGTGTTCAGAATCGGAAAAGGCAAGTAGGCACAGTACAGGAATATATATAGAAATCATTGATTTGAATGATTATTCACGCCCAAGTAAATTCTGCCAGGTTTTCCTCTGACAAAATTTAGTGGCTCCCTGTGTAGTTGCTGGCTGGATGTTACGCAATGTAACAATATTAGCTTTGACAGAAGTTTCCTTTTCATGGGCATCGGTTATGAGTGCAGATAAACGAATCACAGAGAAAGTCTCCCCAGGAAGACGCTGGTTTCTGATCTGATTGGTGTTACATTAGCGACCTGTTTTAGCTGCCTTTTCTATAGGGTAATGTCATTCTGTTTTCGATTGGGCTATTTTTGTGATTGGGATAGAAATGGCTCTGGCACTGGGATTGGAGGGAACTGGTTGTCCTGGGGTGGCAGGTTTCGCTCGGCTGGTCGCTCTGAAATTAATGTTTTCAAATTAGGGAGCAACTTTAGAGACGGGAAAAAAAAAAGTGATTCAATCTTGCCACTCTTATTCAACGTTTTGTTTCCTTTTTTGCAGTGTAAATGTTGAGGCAAATAAATATTTCATAGAAAAGATGGATGGGAAGGTTGATGCTTTGGTTTGAATTTTCTACCTGCCGTATTCACTTTATTTAGGATTCCGTTTGAGCCCGTTTACTGTTTAAATCTGTCTTTTTTCGCCCCTTCTCTCACGTTTGTCCTTTCGGTCAGCAGCAAGGTCGGAGTCGCTGCTGGAGCACAGTTTTTTTTTTTGTGCATGTTCCTCCACCCGAGTCAGAACCGGCTGGGGCGGGGGATGCCATCTGGCCTCGGTGCAGCAGGGCCTCGTGGCGGGAGAGCAAAGGCGAGTGCCCAGTCGGGGCGAGGGTGAGGGGGAGGCGGGGACGGGACGGGACGGGGGCGGGGACGGGGGCAGTCACAGGGATCGGCGCAGGCCATGAACTGCGTCTGTCCTCGGGATCCGCGGGCTTTTTCCGTTAGCGCCGAGCGACGTTCCAGTTCCTCCGTCCCGTTCCAGCTTTCCGCACTGCTTGTCGAAGTTTCATTCTCGAAAGGATTTTTGTGCAATCGTTTAGATGATCTGGCTTGTTCTGTTTTCGGTCCTTTTGTTCCTACTTACCAATTTGCTTTGATACAAATTGCAAACCCCTGTGTGCTTGCTGAAGTTAAAAAGACAAACCATACGCTGTATTTGCAGTTGATCAGGTTTGAGATATATACCCCGTCACGTTGTGTTTGGAGCCTGAGAGAGCAGAGCCATTAACTCCAGCTGCTGTTGATTCAACAGGATTTAAAAAATGAAAATAAAACACTTAATTTGCCAAATGGTTTCATGCAAACCACAGTGGAATTGTCATGCTAAAACTCCACGTTAGTCAGAATAGTTGTTGTGTAGGGCCAATCGGGCTCATGTAATCACGTAATACTTTTGGGGGAGTTCTGTTCCTGTGCACCTGTGACATGGAAGCTTTGGATCATTTCCGTTGCCTTTCAGCCTCTTAACAGCGTATAAGTCTCATGCCACTTCATGTTAAACTCCTTCCCTGTCTTACCATGCATGGCTGGCATGGAAAGCCAATGGAGCGCGAGGCCTGGGATCTGTCTGTAAGACTGTGCAAGGTACTGGATTGCATGGAAAGGTGACGTGACTGTTCATTCTGAAGGACGTTCTTTTAGAGAGGGGATGAAGGTGAGTAACAGGACGAGCTCCGACGTTTGGCAGAAATCCCTGTGGTTGGCATTGAGTCGACAATGTGGGGAGATAAGGGAAAATTCAGCGCAGGAAAAAGCCCGGGCACGGAGAATGGGAGGAGGATAATTTCGCTGGAATAATGCCTAATTACACACGCGGTAACGGGTCTGCGTTAAAGTAGTTCTGAGGCCCGAGGGCTATTAAAGTAAAGAAGCGGGACTGGTGCAGGCGGGTGGCACAGAGTCGCGGAGAGAAGGGCATCTGTCACCAAGCATTCCAGAACCGCAGCAGTTTGTCTCACTCGCGTAGCGTCACCCGTCATTGTGTGGGAGAGCTCACGTTTAGGATCTTCCGCTAGCACTGCAGCGGACTGGCTAAACCGGCTTTGTTCTGACTGGGTGACATTGGACTTCTCATCGACCTTACGAGGTGAGGCGTATATGTTTTCCCTGCCGACTGGCGTCCGGCAGACCGTTTCCTCCGCCACTCCCACTGAAGAACAGTAAAAGGTTGCTGGGTACAGAGCCAGAGGTGTAGCTCCGCATCGCAGACCCCCGTTTGCAATTAAACCGAACACTTGAGCAGTTTGTTCATTAATCGCGTTCCTGTGCAGAATAATGTTTCCCCTGAAATAGCAGGAAAACTCTTTTGCCTACTGGCGCTGATTAAATAATGCATGATCACGATGGGAGTGCGCCTATCGCGCATCTCCTGCCGTCTCTGTGAATTCTCGCCGTTTTGATAAATATGATTTTTACAACTAAATGCCAGATGCTGCTAGTCTCGTTATGCTGCGCCATATGGGGCTGAGGACATTTTTATTAGTGAATGGGACAAGGCACTTCAGCTTAAAAAATAAATAAAACGCCCGTTCACACAACAGCCCGGGTCACTGGGCTTCAGAATTAAGTCCCACCTGTCAACCTTTACGTCTGGAATCCCTAAACGCAGTGATTTCCCACACGTAATGCTTAGTGTACAGTACTCCCACCACTTTCAAGTTGGTATTATTACGGGCTGGTCTCTCAGTGTGGAGTGTGTATAACAGCCTCTGGGTATTCATTGTCCTCTGTAAGGTCGCTGCTTGGTCGTTTCTTAGTCTGTCCATCAGGCTAATGCAAGCGCTGACAAATCTGTACTGTGCGGATGACCTCGGCTCATTCTTTCAACGTACCACGACCGAACGTGGCGGGTTAGATGGGTCAGACCGAGGTCGTCAATGAATGCAGCAAATGTTATCCCATTTTTCGTTTTTACAGGAGTTTATGTGCTGATGAACCAGCCCCGAAAAGGACTGAAATTTAATGAGATGAAAGTTCAACAGCATCAGCATCAGGCCATGCTGGGACTGATGGAAGTCTTTGAGAAGCGTTTATAGGTGTGATACTTTTTACAGTGTGAGGGTCATCGATATAAGGCATGCAAGAGTCAGGCAGCCGTGTCACATAGGATAGAATCCTATATGTTTCATCTGAGACCAAGGCTCACTCTGAAACGGCATGCCCTGTATGTAAAACGGATCAGGATACGCTGCTGGATAAGATCTTTACACAAAGGAATTTGTTCATCTCATCAATCAGGCGATTCTGTGTTTGTGGATGAATGGCTGTGGTGAGTAGCGGGTGATTGACCGATTTGCTTCCCCCCGAACGCTCGTGAGGTACACAGTCTGAGGGTCATGAATAACAGATGCCGTCCTGCGGACACCGTGCTATTGTGTTTTTTGTGTTTGGAGACGGAGAAGAGCCCACGTGTGGTCGCGGAAACTTTACGTCAATCATTTATTCAGCGTTTGGAAATTCAATGTTAAACTTAAACGCATGTAGGAGGTGTACGCCTTTGTATCTTCTAGGTAAAACTATAGGGTCATATAGGGTCCAGCTTGTCTCGTTTCTGTCTTGTTCCTTAACAGCTAAGATGTTTGTTGCCGACTGTGCTGTCGAAATCAGGTTAGGAAAGGCAGGTGTTCAGTGAGACTAGTTCCAGTCCAAACCAATACTCGGAACAAGGTTGTATTTTAATGAGAGGAAGTCTCAATTAAAAAATCTGGGAGATCTCTCACGCCATATGTGCGAGTGAGAAAGCGTTCAGCTGTGCCAGTCTTGTGACCAAATGCTTGCTCGCGTTGCTATCGGCGCTAACGCCGGAGCAATTAGCGTCGCTCACAGGCTTTCGCCGTCCAGATGTCGGCCAGGGCTACGAACAAGTGCAGCCCAATGTAGCGCCGCTGCCCGGGCCCAGAAACAGCACGGGCCGCTGCAGCCGCCAGAGTTCGTCCTGTGGCGCTTGTGTTATTTTGTGGAGGAACCACTTAGTGTCCCATCTGGATCCATGTAATTGTTTTGATTTTAATCATTTGTCATTGACTTCTGCACTAAACCAACCCCCTTTATAATATAACTAGCCATTTAGCGTTCCCCATTTCCATATCTGGAAATAACGAATAGTTACATGTCACCTGTGTAATTAGGGACACCTGGCCTGAGGGGGGCTCCTGGGACTTCTCCCGTTGACGGGACCGTCCTGTATGTACCGGCTCTAGTGTTGTAACGGAGTCCGAGACCGTTGGACTGCTGAGAGGACAACGCGAGGACGAAACGTTGTAGTCTGTTGCTCGAGCGATTCAGTGTATGACCTCAGTCTTCTGTTGGGTGTCATGCGGGTGTCATGCGGGTGTCATGGCTAAATATAACAAAAAGGTCATGAGTAAATTACTAAGCAGGACCAAAACACATTTTCCTGGTATGTGTTCACCAGTCACCTGTGATGTTTACAAAAACAAATACTTGATTCGGGACAGGCTAGAGCGCTCCTGTCGGGTCAGTTTCTCTTGGGGTTGTAAGATTAATTGAATGAAACCAAACGGGTCGATGCTGGTGTAAACAGAATTAAGCACACCGTTTGTGCTCACATCTGTAAAAAGCCCAGGTGGCAATTTTTTCATCTTTTTCTTCCGGAGTTAGCGGTTTAACATGGGGGAATTCTCATTTTTTGGTTGAGTGTTTTCAGTGTATTCAACATGATCCGTTTCATGGGTTTGGAATAGAAACGCAGAGTAACACGTTTAGCCTTGATACCTGTTACTGTTGGGACCATTAGGAGACTGCAGAGAGCGAACTCAAGGAGTAGCCTTCAGAGTTGATCCTACAGAACAGAAATCTTACCCCACAGAGGAACCAGGGGAAACGGTTTACGTTTTAGTTTCAGAGGCTTGAAATTATCCATGGGAACTTGGAACATTTAGATGGATTTATTGACATTCGTTCCCCGGGTCAAAGGTCAACTCCAATCCATTTAACAGTTTGCATACCATTATCTCAAACAGGAAGCGGCGTCCTGCTGTCAGAGAGGGAGAGTGGAGACTGTGGAGAGATTCACGCCTAGTGGAATGTCAAGGAACTCTCCTTGTTATCTCGCAACAAAAATAATACATCAAACCGCTAGGGTATCGGTCGAGAGATGGGGAAACGGAGGTAAAAAGCCTGAAGTTTATCGTTTTTAATTTGGTTTATATTGAGAAGGAATGAGACTGGAAATGTGCCTTAACAGAACGGAATGTTGCATTGCTGAACGCAGACACCAGTCCTCTTAAACGAT
Source organism: Hiodon alosoides (assembly GCA_025775065.1). Lineage (NCBI taxonomy): Eukaryota > Metazoa > Chordata > Actinopteri > Hiodontiformes > Hiodontidae > Hiodon > Hiodon alosoides. The sequence goes on from JAOYSI010036472.1 coordinate 26,729, forward strand.
AAACGATAAACGATCACCGTGTGGGCACGGGTTGTTGAATTGTTATGTGGTTTGCTATAAGATTGTTTTCTGGGGAGTCTGCAACCGCCTGTGGAGCAGAGGCTCGTGTGTCTTCTACAATGAGCAGTTTTGCTGGATGACTCATTATGGAGAAGGATTAATGTCTTATTGTTGGTGGGGGGGAGCCTGCAGTACATATAATTTGCACGAGATTAAACTTTTTAATGTACATGTTGCTGTGCAGACCAAACTGTGTATTACAGTTATGATGGCAGACATTAGACTTGTGTTAGCAGAATTGTTTTACCATTTAAAGCTGTGTTCCAGAGCACCTGTGATTTTGTGAGTGGCGGGGCAGGGTGGGAGGAGAGATTGGGGAACCGGGGGTAGGTGACCAATTCCCCTCCAGTAAATATCACCCCCCCCCAACCCCAGATAGGCAGATCCTGGCAATGGAACCAGGCTGGCATTACTGTTGCCTTCCCGCTGTCAGTAGGAGCGAACCCCAGTGTGTATATCGGCACCGTATGGGACGTGCACTTCGGTCACTCTTAAGGATATCCCTCCTCTCTTGGAAAAGATAGATCCTCAGTCAAACAGAAGCGATAAATGCAAAGCTATTTTTAATGTCCGCTTCAGCTGCACTCACTACGCATTCCCGTTCAAGCAGAGGATCTACATGCGTTGAAGCTATTTGTGCGGCCTAGAGTAATCTGGGTTTTGTTTAGCATTATCGATTTCTGTTACGTTTTTCATTTGTTTCTTTTATTAATAGAAGTGACAGGATGCACCCATTGCTACTCTCCCCGCTAATCATTGAGCCGTCGCTCTACGGTGACAAAATTACCTCTACCAGCCCTCCACAAACAACCTCCTCCCATTACGCCTCGCAAACACAGCACAATTTCTTCATGAACACAAAATGTTATTTGCCCCATAAGGCAACATAATTACATTTTTTTTTTCCTTTCCCATTTTTAAATTTATTTTTTTCTGCAAATGGAAACTTTTTTATCGGAGGACAGAAGGGATAGTGAGGTTATTTTGCAAGCGTTCTGTTCTTCTTTCCCCCTCGGGAAGGGGGGGGGGGGTGGCATTTTCCCCCCACCAAAGGGAGGGGATGCCATTGACTCGTGATGAGCTGTGGAGGACAGAGAGAGATGTGGGGGACGTGAAAGGGCTGGAGACGTAGACCGCGACCGTGCTACGACCCTGACATTGGGCCTTCACCCGCTCCCACTCCACCTGCGGACACCTCGCCCGCTTCGGAGACCGTGGCTCAGCTCGTCACCCACGGCAACTCGGAGCAGAAAGGACAGAAGTAGCCGCAGACTGTTTTATTCATGACATCCCGTGTTCCATCAAGCCATGGGAATGAGCCCCGAGGCCAGCCATATGAAACCAGATGAAAGGCTACGCAAACTACATCCAAATCTCTTACCTTGAGAGACAATTAAGTCAAGCAGATGTTCCTGCCCCCCCCCCCCCCACTAAATGTATGGACACCTTGGACCATCATGGCTTAAGGCAATTCAGATTTAATCATTCTACCAGTGAGGCCAAATTATCTGCAGTGTTATTAAACTGGATATTCTGCAAGATGGGGTGGGGGGGCAAAACAACTTTTTGAAAGCCTGATTATGGTTAGCGATACAGTAAGGGCGTGATTATTGTTAACAATGCGCTAAGGGCGTGATTAAGTTTGAATGCCGCGGTGCACTGCAGAGCACTGAGCATGAATAACAAAGTGAGGGGCAGGTTTTCACCAGGATAAACAAGTCAATGCACCACAGCCGCACGCTCTGCACCACGGCCGCACGCTCTGCACCACAGCCGCACCCTCTGCACCACAGCCGCACGCTCTGTGGTGCACGCTCTGCAGCACACGCTCTGCAGCACAGCCGCACGCTCTGCAGCACAGCCGCACGCTCTGTACTGCAGCGCACGCTCTGCACCGCGGCCACACGCTCTGCAGCACACGCTCTGCACCACAGCCGCATGCTCTGTGGTGCATGCTCTGTGGTACACGCTCTGCACAGCGGCCGCGCGCTCTGTGGCGCACGCTCTGCAGCACAGCCGCTTGCTCTGCAGCACAGCAGATCCACTGCTGAAAAGGGTTAATCCTTGCTGATCACACACACACTGCTTGGGGGTTCTTTAAGTTTTAAGGAATTGAATGAGCAGGTAGCCAGATATAATTCCGCCAGTCCCAGTGTAACAATACTATATAACAAACTTTGTTTTTATGCGACTGTTGTGGACCAATGAAGTGATATATTTGGGAGGCGGTATTCTTACTCTGAACTTGTGGGATAAGAATAAACTTGATGGGGGCGGCTGATTGTTGTTATAAATAACGGTGCTGGGATGAGAGCCTGGCGATGATGCAGTACCCCCACTGGGCGGAGAGGAAGGCACTGATGAGTGTTCATGTGAGGGGAGGTGTGAAACTCCAGTCTCCAGCATCCAATGGGAAATGACCTGGGCGGAGTCGAAGCCAGCCGGCCCTGAGGACCGCAGTTCCCCCGCCCCCCGCTGTAGCTGAAGCCCTGGGGGATGGAGGCCACTGGTCCTCCTCTGCTCTGGGGGGGGGGGGGGGGGGGTTTGCACAGGCTGCCAACCCACCAAAGTGTTTAACCCTGCTTTAAAGTTAAACACCATGATTGTTTAATTAACCGCGGGGGAACAGGGAAAAAGGCCGACCCCAGAC